>JACDOX010000018.1:6870349-7006347 GCA_014549065.1 Cardinalis cardinalis
CCAGAAATGAATGTACTAGTTCTTGGAAACAGCCACTGCATTTTTACCCACAGTTATGGGAACACTCAGGATAAAACCTTGAAAAAGGTTATTAWTTTTTTTTATTTAAAAATGTTTTGTTTTCTATATGGAAGAAGAAAGCAGTTCACTTAGATAAAAAACAGAGTATGTAGGATTTAAAAATTCCATTTATAGTCTTTTGTATGCAAAAAAAAAAACCTAACCTCTTACCAAAATGCATGCCTATTAAAATATAGGTACATGATRCTAAAAAATAAAATGGTCTTTCATTCACAAGCAGACAATTAACATGTCTTCAGTTTTATGAAACACCATGAGATATTGTGCATGGCTTTTAATGCTCTATTCCACAAAGAACTTTGATTTKAATTGCTCTTCTTATAAAAACTAAAACAAAGTTCTTAAGAAATAAATTCTCCTTCTCTGTCCTTAATTTTTCTCCTACACATGGCACCTTTTGCTCATTTCATTGTGGGAAAGAAAAGCTCTTAGTTCATTGGAATGGAGAATAAACAAATATGAAGGCCCAATCTTACCTTCATTGTGGCCTCAGGACCTATTCAATATTTGAGTAAATGTTTCATTTGCTACCAAGACCCTAAAGTAGAGTTACTTGCCGTTGTTCTACTGAATACAACCCAAAAGCTCTTTAGGGTCATTTTGTCTTGCAGGCGTGCTGTATCCCCAAATTCTGAGTGCATCTATCCTGTTCAAAATAGATGAATCAGCTTAAAAACATCCTATAAAAAGATATTATCTTTTTTTTCAGGTTTTGGATGCATGATTCAAGCACACCCAATTTGATTCTGAGTATGAATCAGCTGGTGAATTAGAGGAATAATGAAATGCCACTATACCGATGAGACAAGGGAAAAAGTCAATMAAAATTGGACCTTTAATAACTATGAAATATGACATAAATATGAAATATGAAATAGATTTAGCTCTTAAATTACTGAGAGAAAAATGACTGATTTTCAGTGTGATCATCATTCCATATTTCCTGACATACATATTTGATAAACTTACTAAATCTGAGAATCTCCAACAGTATCTTGAGGGTACTGCTAGACCAACAAAGTCTAGCTTCAAATTAGGGAAATKAAAGCATGACAGAGCTTGGAGGCAAATTTAAAATTCATTTGATGAGCATTCCATGAAAATATTGAATCTAAAAAACAAATGGTTGTAGAATCATTATGCATTTATTCAGATACACCTAAAAATAATAATAAAAAAGAGATCAAGGCTCTCTACGCAATAACTTTTAACGCTGTAAGAGGAACAAAGTCTTTATTTCCCTGAAGTGTTTAGCTAGGTTGAAACAGTGRTGTTTATTTTTAAATAACAAAGGAACAGAAACAAGCACATGTCTTTAAAATTCAGGGTTCACATTCAGTTAAGCCACTTTTGAAATAATACCTTAAATCTGCTTGCAAGTGTGTTAATTAAATTATTTTGTTTCAGATTTACTGGTGTTACAGTTTTGCCTCTTTTTAACTGTGAGAGTTTGGGTTTTATATAGAAGAGACATCTCCTGTCCAAAAGTACTTGCAGTCAGTGGTTGCAAAGAAATAGTAATGACAGGTAATTGTGATTTGTTGTATAAGCTTCAATCACTGCATAGAAATTACTCATCCACTAGCAAATATTTGACAAGTATTTCTCTATCATGGCAGTATAGGAATGACTCTGCTGTTCCTGTGAAGAAGTAATTTCATCTTCATGATGTCTCAGKGATTCTTCATATTTCAACAACTTCTGAATTAAAATGCAATTGCAAGAAGAATAACACATACATATTTTTTGTTCAGCTGGCATACACAGAAACTCAGATTGTGAATCAAAAGTTGTCTTTGTTCTTGTATTTTCCTGTGTGAATCCATCAATAATTATCATTCTAGCTTCATTCATTTATACCAGAACAGTTGATTTTTGTGCAAATTGTACAGATCAAAATTAAATTATTTYCTACAGTGATTTGCTTCTCCTATGGTTCTTCACTGCTGCTTCAARAACTGAAACAGTGAAAGTACTCCTATACTAATGAGGCTGACATTTAATCATGGTGTTGTAGACTAAGTTCATAAAACCCCATCTCTCTTAATTTGAAGGACCTTCCTGACTAATATTGCTAGAATGAGCTGTGTAATACTGAGAAATTTCAGTGGAGAAATATAGGCAAGGACCAAATAAATTAASAATTCTACTAATGGGTGATTTAAGGAAAATTCTTGTCTCATTTCTCTAAAAATACTACATTGTTACTGAGAGTATTAAAAAGCAAACAAAAATAAGAATGATGATTCTAGCTATTATTGTCAGAGAAAGATACAACTCTGAGAGTAAATAAATATTTTATTTACTTAAGGAATAATTTTTGCAGTCACTTCTTTGCTACATCATGTGGATTCTTTCAATAAACTTTCAATTAAAATTATATTAAATCATATTAAAAAAAAGAAACTAGCTATATAACTATCAAATTAAAAATTTGAGATTCACTGGAGCTGATCTGAAGTAAAAATAACTCAAAGATGGAAATAGCCATCTTAGTAGAATACATCAAGATACTTAGAGTGTTTGCTTTACAAGGATGATTATACACAGAGTACTAGTAAGGATGGGGTTTTTTTCTGTTATAAAGATAAAAACATTAGGAAATATTTGGTCTGGCTTGGGTTGAATTGGAGTAAGATACACAACAAACGCATATGAGTTGGAGTAAGATTTTTCTAAGGGACAAAAGAGCACAGTCTGCTGTTAAAAAAAACTGTGTGTTATATATTGTACTGAATTTACATATGCTGATTGTCCTCTCCGTATCTGAACGTCATTGATGTAAAATGAAATTGGGGATTTTGGGATGGAGGAAGCAATGAATGAAGSAAAAGACTTTTTAAAGCTGAATTTGTAAGCTCAGCCTGACTAGGAAGATAATTCAAGCAGAACTATTGAACTTCATGCAGAATTATTTTCTCCTCTTCTACCCATTACTTCTCCATCTAATCCAGTAAGATATCTATAATTTGTACCTGTATACTATCAGTCACTTTAAAAAATAAGCTATCCAGATATGATAACTTCTGAGTCAGAAGTTTCAGCCTACTTCAGTAGTAAAATAATGCAACCTGTACTCTTTTTTCCCTGGAGTAACACCCATCTCCTGACTGCCAAACCATTAGAAGTAAAGCAAAAAGGAAACATAAAATTTAAATGAAAACTAAATTTCTGTCCTGAATTCCTTCTGCACCCAAAACCCAGGGACAATCCACACAGGAGATATTTTTTGATAGTTAATAAATAGTTGTATTTCTGCATTTCTTACCTGGACCCTATGCATGTCTGAYACATTCAGAGGAATGTTGCAAGAATTCTTAGGTGGGATTACCTTCCTATGACATACAWGTCTCCATCTGTGCTAATTCTGTAAAATCCCTTCTTAGTCATCATAGAGAAGCACACTCTACTTGAGTTCAGCTCACCTGCCTTGTAGGATCAGATATGATATTATTCCTAAATGACTACAAAAAAAAAAGTAAAAACATGCAGTTGGGTTTTTTAGGAACTTGGATTAGAAGAAAATCATATGTAGAGCAAAAGGCTTGAAACAAATAAAACCTTGGACAGAATACTGATGTTAAAAGGCATKATCATTTCTGATAGTTCTGCTCCTTTCAGTTGTCTTTTATTTTCACAAAAATGGCATTATGCCTGTGTCTAATAGATTTTACGGGGTGTTGTTTGAGTAGTTTATGTGATAAATCATAGTCTTAGAAACACACAAGGCACAAAGGAACATCAGATCAAATTACTTACTTTGCTAGGATTTCCAGGTCTGGGAACTGAACTCAGTRCCTGCTCTCATGACTCTGGTTCTTRATGCAGGAAATGAGCTGCACTGTGGAGTGATGCTAAGCAGATTGTTAAATTGCATACATAAGGTAAAGCATAGATRTGTCACCTCAGGTTTGTCTGCATGAAGCTATATTAATTTTGCTGAAATTCTGCCTTTAACTAAGGTTCATCTTGTGCTGTCAGAGCCTAAGGCACAGTCTAGAAAGTGGGAGGAATTGCTTCTGTCATTGGACCGTGTGGGTGATATTGCTTTACACCTCCTACCTGGCAGCCTGCCAGATGCCTATGTCTCAGCCAAGGGTGTGCTTCTTCTTGGTCCTCTAATGTTCCTGAGCAGAAGCTACCAGCTAGTGTTAACTTCCCAGTTAGTAAGGAAACATCTCATTTTTGCACTGGGCAAAACTTATAGATTATTTATGGCATGGTATTTATCACATATTTTAAATATTTCTTTATTAATTTAACTGATGTAAGCACAGACAGATATAAATCTGGTAAGTGCAAATCTGTAACTCTACATGCTGTCTGTGTCTCAACATTCAAAAATATTTACCCTTGGTTCAGTGTCCACTAAGCTTTCTAGTTAAGGAAAGGGAATAGCAGACAGTGAAATTTGATCTGTTGGCTGGCAATAAACTTTTTATCAGTCCACTGACTGTTATCTGCTGCTCATGTGAGCAACAGCAGTACAGCTGTGAGCAGACTTAGGAGTATAAAGAATAATTATAGAGTTCTGGGAGTGGCAGTGAGGGAATTTGGAGCACAAGTTATTTTTTCCTCAGTCCTCCCAAAGAGGAAGGGTTTGAAAAGGTGAGTGAAATCTGAAATGGTTACAGACCTGGAGCCACAATTAGGATTTTTCTACTTAGACCATGCCACTCTGAAAAATGTGGTGTACTGGGAGCTTGATAGGGTCCATCTGTCAGAGAAGGAGAGGAASATCTTTGGTCATGGGCTTGCCAAGATGGTGGAGAAGGCTTTAAACTAAAGTGGCCAGGGAAGGAACAATCTGTCCTACTCCTCAATCTGTCCTGCTCSTAATATATGGATGCCAGGGCCAGAAATTGATGCATAGAGGTTGCAGAGAGAGGTCACAGGTCAGCAGAAAAGCACCTGAAGAGCAGTGCAAAGGAATTACAGCCGCTAAGGCAGCTTCACTGGGGTCCCAACTTAAATGCCTCTAGGCAAAGCGCATAGCAAAAACCAGAAATTAGAGATTTGGATGTCTGCAGGGCTTTAATCTTATTAATGTTGTGGAGACATGGTGAGATTGTTCCTATGATTAGCCTGTTAGAATGGAAGGATACAAGGAAGGATAGGCAACAGAGCTGAGGAGGTGGTGTTGCCTTCTGTGTCCATAATCAGCTGGAGTGCAAGGAGCTCTACCTGTGGATGGAAGAGGAATCAGCCAAAAGTTTATGGGTCAGGATTAAAAGGAGAGCAGGGACAGGATATTGCAGTGGGGGTCTGCTACAGGAACACATGGTAAATAATGATTGGTGACAGCCAACATGGCTTCACTAGGGGCAAACAGCTCCTGAAAAATTTGGCAATTGACTGTGATGGGGCTACAGCAAGGGGAGTGCAACTGACATCATCTCCCTGGATTTGTGCAAAACATTTTATATTGCCCAGCATGATGTCCCTGTCTTTCAACTGTAGAAAAATTAATTTGATGGATGGACTCTACATAGAGTAGTKTGTTTAGTTTTGGGGCCCCAAACATAGGAAGGACACAGACCTGTTGAAGTCAGTCYAGAGGAGGCCACAAAGATGATCAGAGAGCTAGAGMACCTCTCGTATGGAGACAGGCGGGGAAAGCTGTGGTTACTTACTCTGGAGAAGWGAAGGCTCTGGGATGACCTCACTGCAGCCTTCCAGCACCTAAAAGGGCCTACAAGAGAGCTGGGGAGGGACTTTTGACAAAGGTGTGTAGTAATAGGCAAAGGGAAATGGCTTTAAGTTGAAAGAGGGAGGGGTTTATATTAGAAATTGTTAGAAGTTSTTCACTATGAKTGTGTTCAGGCACTGRAACAAGTTACCCAGAGAAGTTATGGATGTTSAAGACCAGGCTGGRTGGRGCTTTGACCAACCTGGTTTWGTGGAAGGTGTCCCTATCCAYGACAGGATGGCTGGAACTAGCAAATTTATATGGTCCTGTGCTTCTATGACTCTTTAAAGAGAATCGTGATAGGTTAAAACAAAAAAGGATCCAAACATTTTTTAGGCTTACCTCCATAAGAACTTGTCTTTGATTAGATCAAGTGATTATCTTTTGAACATTGAAATATTCCAAGTTGGGGGGGTGCTAGTAGAGCCTGTGTTCTTGTTTATATAATGTTCTTTTCTCTTTGTCATGCAGAAGATTTTCTGTGCTTGTGAACATGACTGACTTTACTTACMATATAGGATGTGAAGAGACTGAGGAAAGAATTCTGCAGTTTCTGGAAACAAAAAAAATATTGAAGGAGCCCACCGGAAGTTGTCCAGTGGGAAATTGAGGCCTGATCTTTTTTCCAGAGCTCCAGAGGTCTGAAGTTTAAGATCAGGGGGCTCTAGGTGATGGCCTCCAGGGGTGCCTTGGACTGAGTCCAGCCTCCTACTACTCACTCTGAAATAGAGGATGGTGCTTGATTGCTGTAGAGCTTTGGTGTCTTGGAGAGAGGAATCCTTCAATTTCAGCACTGTATATTTTATCTGTCTTTTCTCCAAAGCCAATATATATACAAGAATACTTCCATAACAGCAGAACCCCTTCCAAAGAAAAAAAAAAAAAAAGGAATTAACATGTTCTGTTAAAAAAAAAAAAAAAAAAAGGAATTAACATGTTCTGTTGATGGCAAATGTTAAAAAGAGGAAATTACTTCCCCAAATAATGCAGCCCATGCAATTTCTGATTTTGATTAGGAATATCTGGGTATTCATTGAGACCAAAAACAAGAGAAAAATAAAAGCAAATAAAAAGGATAATTTTTAGACATAAATTTGTAGGTGGATTAGTTTGGGATTTTGCACATAAAGCCTGATTTTACCTTTTGTGGGAAGAAAAGAATTTGCAAGTAACCTAGAAATAATTTAACACAGTAGTCTAACAAGAACTGAGACAGATACAGAGAAATAATAATTTCAAATAATAAATCTCTAAGATTTCAGAGTAAGAATGAAGTTTCAAAATCATGAAAGTGGTTATTTTCGATCAGTAATGTAATCAAGCCCAAGCTTGTCAGTTCTTTCAGATAATTATAATATTCTACAGTTCTCAATTTAAAAGACCAATTTCTGATTGCATATGACAGTTCTTCTTATCCCTGAAAAAAATTCTGCCTGGTAAATGCTTTCTGTCAGTATTAAATCAGATGCAAGGTTCTCAGTCTTCTTGTGCCTGCAACTCTATGCTTGATGAAAATCACCTTTTGTATTCTGGAATGCTTCATTTTACTAAAAAATGTCTTTACACTTTAGTGTTTCAGAGCTGGGGCTCTAAATCTGGGAGTTCGTGTTCTTGCATTATTAAAACTGCTTAATATGTGGCTTTTTCTCTTTACTCTGCATATAAAAGAAACACTTAACTCTCTCTGCAAACATAATTTGTGTTCTTCTCTCCTTTCAGTAACTGCYAATTGCAGATGTTAATGTCCAGATTCTTATATAAAGATTAATTGTCTTAATTAYAATATTATAGAATATTCTTCTAAGTCAGTAAACATAAAAAAAACCAGCTCTCATTCACTGGAACTGAATAAAAATTAAAATTATTTTTATACATMTTTTTATTTGTTAAAAGCAAAAGGGTGCAAGAGGATACTGAGATTCTGCCTGAGGATATTTAGATTAACAGTACAAGCAGTGTAACAAGCATATTCAATTATGAGGCTAGATTAACTCTCCTTGACAAGTGAAAAGTCGTAGTAGGCCCAAAAGAAACTATGATGAGCAATCCAAACTAGGCATATTTTCAAGTAGATCATGCTTGCATATGAAGGGGAACAAAACACTAGGCCATCAGTTTTCTGTAGTCATAATCAAACCTTCTTGTGGAAACCAAACTGAATAAAACGAGTTTCCAAGAATTCAAAAATCTCAGTAACCAATTTTAACAGAAAGGTTAAACAACCACTAAAAATTCTACTATAAACTTACCATGACTCAAAAAAAGCATTTTCAATCCTTTGTAAGAATCTACCCAACTTTCACTATCAGCCATTGGGTCTGGTTATACTAAGCTATAAATCAGGGGTGATTAATTAACTACTTAATTACAATGAGAAAAACTRCACAGATTTTGGGGTGAATTTTGCTGAATGGGTATTAATGTCATGTTTTACAGACCATTTGTCATTCTGGACCCTTGTTTCTGAACTGCCTCCAATTTTTTTTTCATTACTCTTTTTTAAACTATTTGCAAAATGTTCTTAGTACCACTAAAAATGAATGGGAAAAATAACTAATCCATGCCTTAATTAATATTAATATTAATATTAATATTTCCTCTGCATTAATATTTCCTCTGTTCAAGTATCTGAGGACTATAACAGTCTTTTTGGTAATGGTACCACACTAGAATCTATATCCCAATAATCACATTCATGACTATACATTACATATAATTAAAGCGAGCATCGGAAAGGCAAACTTACACAAATATGAACTAGAAAAAAAAGCCGTTTTTTTTTTATTGAGTTGTTATATCCTTAATGTGAGAAGACTTATGAATATTATGTTGACCTAATAATTTTTTGTTATGACATTGAAAGCAAAAAGTAGTATCAAAGAAGCTGAGCAAGCTATGTTGTCTGGCATAAATTATATTAAACTTTTTCAGAATCATAAACTAACAACATTATCAACCTGGATTAGAAAGTATTACCTCTTCCTTTAAAAATTTTGTTTGATAAATTATGCTTAGGTTAAATTTCTAAAATAGTGTATGCCAGCATTAAAACTGGCAGTAAGTAAACATTAAATCCCTTCAACATTTACTCCAGTAAGACAAAAAAAGGCTGGGAAAGACTTTTTATGAAGGGAACTCTCAATGTCATCTAAAATAGTGTTAGCAGTATTTAGCAAATATCTTGGATGTAAACMCAGGAGTTAACAATAGAAAAAGAGAGAAATTCAATAACGGAATCATACAGCTGGAGACAAAATAATTAGGGAAAAAAAATCCAAACATACTCAGAACATATGTTGATTTTGCTTGTAGCATAGTTTATAATCAGAAGGGAACTCTATGGCATAAGCCAACTGGTGATAATATCTTGTTTGATTGACRTTTTTTCACAAAGATGCCCAAAGAATTTTATGTTTGAGTATGTTCTTGCTGCTGTTACTTATGATCCTATTTCAGATTTTTGGTATTGTATTTCTGAGACCAAATACTGCAGAGACAGAGACAAATTAAATTCTCTGAAGAGGAATCCCATGGCTCTTTTGCAACTCAAAAGTTCAGAATTTCCTGATGAGAAGATCATTGAATAAAATGATACAACATCAAGGTGATGCACAAAAGTAAGGGAAAAAAGGAGAAAATTCCAGAGTGCATTCTTTCCTCCTTCTTCTTCTTATTATTCAGGTACTTAACACTCAGACACTTCTGTTGGTTGGAAAAGCGACAGTGACTTCAGTCAGCCTTCCAGGTCTCTCCCCGGAGACGAAAGGAAGGAAAGAATGTTTTGGCATCCTTACACATCTGTTTATAACTCACTCTTCATTCCAATCCTGTTCATGTACTTACTTCAAATATGATAAATTCTGGTAGGAACTATGGTTGGAAAGRGCTTTAGAAATCACTCCTCCTTTAGTATTCAGACTTCAAGTGGTGGAGAATATAAAGCATCCTGGGCGATCTTATTCCTATATAAATTTACCTTCTCTTCATTGATTTTATGATATGTGTGCAATAGATTTGAGTCCTTTAATACTCAATATCAACAATGTTGAATATTGCACAAAATCATTATTATTTTGATGTTTAAGTATATAGCTAAGACTGACTAAAAACAGAAGGTTTAAAAAGTATAAGGTTTAATGTTTGTTTTCATTCAAATACAGAAATCAGATTCTTCAATTGCCAAAATTAAAATGAATTTTTTTAGGAGCATCCATATCACCCATTTAAGTTGCTGTTTTGTAGATTCTTTATCGTCAGGAAAAATGAATGACAGATATAGAGGAGTATCCAAAGAATAATTTGTAATACTCCAGTCCTATCACCTTTTTTTTTTTAAGTTCAATGGATTGTAAAAGGGACTGAGCATTTTTGAAATACAATAGGTTCCTACATATAAGTGACACAAATACTCTTCTTTCTTCTTGTTTTTATTTTGTTAATTATGGACTAAAGTTCTCATAAGCAGAAAAAACCCTTCTGAAGTTCCTAATTGACACTGGAGTCCAATGGATCATGTATATGGCTTTGTGCAAGCCTTGACCATATGTTATCTTCCACTGTAGATTTTAAAGGGATTTAAAAAGGATTGCAGTATATTTATTTTTTTAATTCTTAACTGAACTAGCTCTTATAAAATCAGGATTCCAAGCACACACAGTTCCCTGGAAGCTGCACAGTTTCAGAATTTACAGGCTCAAGAAAAATATATCTAGGAGTATGAGTGGGCTCCTGGGAAATGAATGACCTGACAGAGATGCGGAGAAAGTGACGTTCAAGAAATGTTTTATGAAAAGAGATCCCTGATTTTAGTGTCTTCAATATATTGATCTCAAATTTTTAGCCAAGTTTTTTTAGAATAGCTTTAAGTCCTTTGCATAGATTACTTGGATAACACCAGCAGAACATTTTCTGAAGAAGCAAAAATTTCCTAGAAAATGTGCTGTTGAAAGGGGTTTTGTATCCTAACAGAAAGATGTCCAGCTGACTAATGAACAGGAACTCCATGAAATCAATATGCTTGTGCTGGTTTTRGCTAAGCAAGGAATTTGTGTAATAAGGTTCAAATAGAACTCCTCTAAGAAATTTTCAAATGTTGTGTTGCTATAAAATTTATTCTGCTTTGTAAGGATTCTTATGCAGAAAATGATGAAGGAGTGAAGGTAGGTGTGCTGTCACATTGGCATTCTGTTCATAAAAAGAGTGGTAGACTGTTAAATGCTAATGTGTACTGTAGAAGATGCTAAGAAACATTCAACATGAAATCAATTTATGTCAATAACATATAGCTTCTGACTGCTGCTAAATTCTCTTCCTGAGACTAAACACCAGTGCATGTGAACTTTGCACTGATTTGAACTTGGAGATCAGCCYCAGAAAAGTATAGCCTCTTTTTATTTATTTTTTTGCCTGGTTTATTTTATAGTAACTGCTGTCTCATCAGCTTAGATCTTGGCAGCTGTCTTCATGAAGAGATGAGATGGTTTATGTTAGTGATGACATGAGTGTTTAACCAGAGAGAAAGTGAGAGACAGAGGAAAGCCCTGGCAGATTTATAATGTTGCTGCTATAGGGGTTTTTGAAGTGTGGAGGTGGTTGTTTTTTGGAGTGTTTTTTTGTTTGTTTGTTTGTTTGTTTGTTTGGGTTTTGTTGTTTTTGTGTTGTTTTGGGATTTTTTTGGGTCTTGTAGTAGACTGTGAGTAGGGGGAAGAATTGTGCAACCAATTTTCTTTAAGAAAGTGTAGACTGGGATTTAGGTATGATTTTCCTGACATCCWAATAAACTGTTCTGGTAGGATAAATAGCAAAGAAATCTGATGACTCATGCAGTCCATAAGATTTTGAGGAGGAATAGTGAAGAACTTCCTTCTTTGTGTGACTTTTCGTTTTCCACTTCACACATTAAAATTAGAATAATCATGCCCTACCTGCCTTCCAGGAGGAAACCCAAAGATATCCATTACAATGTCAGTCAGAAATAGAACAAAGTAACTGTGAAAATCTGCTGCCTTTATTCCTCTATYTTCTCTGTTGGCCATTGTTTCCTGACACTATACAGTTAAAGAATTCTTTTAAAGACAGAAGATAAAATGAGAGCATAATCACATTAGATTTTTCATTATTCCCAGCACTGTAAAATTTAGGAAGATTTTATGTACGTATTTTAGAGAATGTACAGAAAGTTGGTTGGGTGGCAAGATAACTAGGAGAAATGGAATAGATGTTATTGTTGTAGAGACCAATGGAATAATGAGGAGTCTCTAATGTAAATCAGAGTACCAATGTCTCTGTCGTAGCATCCTACTGAACCAGTTTAATAAGGCCTCTACAAACAGAGCTACACAGCAGATACTACAGAGTTGGAGGTGGTTGCTTTTTTTGAATTCTTGCATAAGTCTCAAGTTGTTTCTAGCAGTTTATGATGCCATGATGCCATGATTACAAGAATCTTTCAAATAGCGGGATACATTGAGAAAGAAGGAAAGTGTGAGTCTGAAACAACTGATATATTTATACTGAATTAATTTGAAATGTCTTTTTGTGCTAATTTTACTCATACTACTGAAAATTAAAAACTGAAAATTGACTTTAGTGTTCTGAATCCTGAGAGTGCTTATGAGGATTTCCAAATCAGAACTTATTCTGATAAATAATACTAGATTCAAAAAACCTTGATCTATAAATCTTGACTTTTTTCCTAAAATATTATGATGTCTGCATACATTTGTTGTCCTTAGACAACATCTAGTCTCATAACAATCCATCACGTAAACTCTACAGCTAACAGGTTCAAAAGCAGCGTGCTAGTTAGATTTTATTACAGCTACAGATGGAAGGGTATGATGAATCATTCACAGGTATCAAACTGTTGTAAAGATCACATGCTATTATTTCAGCAATCTAGTTATAATGCATTGACCCTTAATATGCTAGACTTAAACAAATAATTGCTTTTATGAATGACTATTTAGTAGGTTGTTTATAACATTATTTTCAATTGTGACAGCTTGAGGAAACAATGAAATGTTGCTGCATAATCTGTTCTCTGCCTCACAGGTATTTCCTGATAGAAATGATCATGAGAAATGTGAAGTTTTTGAAATTATGTTATATGCAGGAAGCAGGAAGGCCCTTTAATTATGCCCTTAAGTACAGAATATTTGCTTAATTGCTTAGTAGCCCTTGTATCCTGAAAATTTAATTAAGTTATGATTAACTATTCATTATAATATTTTCCTGTTATTATTCAGTACAAGCTGCACATTAACTTTTAAAGTCTTTATCATGTTAGGAATTAAGCAACCCCAATTCTCATCAACTGCACAGACTGGCTGTGATACTACAATAACTTATCTACTTCCCTTGTTCAATTAATAATACCTGATTCATCAGGCAAATCAGAATTGCCCATGGAAAAAGTCTGGCATTTTAAGCAGTGGCAGCTAATCCTGTTTCCTGCATCAGACCTCTGTTCTGTTAGGCAACATGCTCAGTTTCCCTGAACCAACTAATTCAGTCTGGAAAGCTGTGATATGATGCAAGCTGCTCAAGATGGGGCTCCAGAAGGGAATATGTGTAGTTTAGAGCCCCTTAACGTCCATTGGAATGTGAATGTCTAAGCTCAAAAAMCAGAGGAAAAGGTGCCTTTCTTTTTATACAATTAAATGTTGGGGTTCCACTAATTGGGACATTGGAATTCCAGCTACTTCCTCACCTCTATCCTGAAGTAATCCCAAATGACTTCTCACTTCTCTGGAGAAAATGTGGGYCATGAAGAATATGCCGTTGTGAGAGAAGCCCTCCACATCTCCTCTGAATCTGTGCTGCTCACTAATGTGAACTCCAGGAAGAACTCAAGGGCAGTGGCCAGTAGACCTTTGCCTGACAACAGGAGATGAGCTGTGCAGATTTGAGATACAAAAAGATTGTGACATTATTTCATCTTTGTAGCAAAGGTTGGCGTATTGGGTTCCTTGCTTTTCTTGTTCCCTCTTGATAAACTACAGATCTTGTTTGACATGCCACTCTGGCTTTCTACCCCGAGTCATAATTGCCTTTCAGGGCATTGAAAGGATTCCATTCTTGGAATAAGTTAAAAATGTAGCAGAGGTGAGGTAAGTTGTGCCCCATGCATTTCCTAAGCCCTGTGTAAAGCATTACTTTGTTTAGCTAATTTGCAGGAATGAGAGGAAGAAAGAGAAAGTAGAAATGAGAGGAAGAAAGAGAAAGTAGAAATGAGAGGAAGAAAGAGAAAGTAGGTGTGCTTGGCTGCTCAGCTGCTGCATTACTTTCAGGGATGGTGGCATGTGTCAGCTGTTTCTAGAACTAATCAATTGTATTTCTGGCAGTCAGAATATTGGAAAGTTGAGGAATTTATAAGGATAGTCAGTAATAAACCCCAATTTTTCAGTCATCCTTTAAAAAATTATTTGCTTTATATCTAAACTGTATCTCTACCCATATTTTCAAGTTATTGAGTACTCCTGAAACTTTCTGGTATTAAACAACTTCTGAAGATACGGCTTTGAAATTTAGTGCTACTACAATATCATATTCTGTATATAACAATACATACATTTGCATACATGTTGAACCCAGAAATGTCTTAATCATTGTGCTAAACTTGTGTGTGTGATAAGCAAGTGAAATTAGGACTGAGAAGGAAATGGGATAAAACTCTATAAAGGGGAAGAAGTGGAAAGCAGTTCATTCAGAAGCAATGCCATGAACTGATGAAGGAAGAKATTTTCTTTTCAGAAATTTTGGTTCTGAAAATCCTACAAAAGTTCTCATTTTTCATTCTTATTTTTATGTGTATATTATTAACAGTACCACATGAAGCCGCAGGGTGCCTGATCCAGAATTTCTGGGAGGCTTCTTTGGGGAAATTTAATATATGTCTTTTAAAATAATTTTGAATGACAACTTTATTAGATAAAATTAAGACATTAGAAAATTATCTTATATATGATTTTATGATTGATTGTATCAATCATGGAGRTGGATACATATATAGTAGACTATACATATTTCTAGCTGGTACATTAGGTATACTTAGATAATTTTTATTTAATCTTTAATCTGAATATTTATATTCAAATATTAATATTTATATTAWTCTGAATATTTAATAATTAAAGTCATGAAATGTTAGTATTTTAAAGTACCCTAAAATTTAATAAAATTAATATCATAAGCATATTCTGACAGAGGGAAAACTAGATACATTTCCCACTTTTGGGTCTGGCTCCAGTCAGGACTGCCTAAGGGCAAATCTACATTCATCCTTGTAGATTTTTGCTGAAMCATTTTGCTGTAACATTTGCTTATAAAGAAGAGCATCATTATGAGTTTGAATTTGATTAATACTATATAAAAAAGCCCATAATGTTTTAAGCTCAACAGTGGGTTTAATCTGATTACTTAACAGCAATGAGACTTTATGTAAGAGAAAAYTTATAACTTGTTTTTCTAGCAGGGCCTGTTTTTCAGAGGTGGCCAGTCAAGCATATTGTTAGATGTTTTTTCCTTTTTAGTGTGTGCTTTTTTAGACATCAACAGCCCACAATTTTTCTACATGAATGCTTTAAGTGTCTCCTTTGTCTTTAAGTGATTGGGATACAATTCTTTAGACACTTCCTAGTCATTTGATGATGATGTTAATCTCTGTATCAGCGGCTAAAACACTAATGGTTTAAATCACAAGAGGAGGCAAATTCATTGTGCACTCTTCCAGAGGAAATCAAAAGTGCTATCCCTATAAAAAAAATTACAGGGCTAAGCTGACTGAAATGTAGTTCACCAGAGCTCATGTGTATTTTCAGGTAATATCTAAGTATGAAAATATTTCTAAAGAACTTCACAATAGAAAAATTTCTTGAAGTGCTGACTAAACTCAGGTCTAGTGGTGTTTAAGCCTGTCATGAGCACTTTCTTAATGATTGCTCTTCTGTTCTACAAAGTTGAATAAAAGGCCTGCACTAAACAAGGTTTTGCTTTGTGTGGGTGTTTGTGTGGGTATGTACCATGAAAAACAAAAACTAAGGGAACCTATTACCAGGTTTTCTTTATGCTCTAGCCAAAGTGATATCAAAGTGTCTAATTAATTTTTATTAGTTTGTGGTCTCTAGGATGCTGAAATGCACTATTTTCAATGTTTTTAGGAGTGCAACCAGGCACAACACAATTGATGAAGTTTTAATTTCATATGGATGATAATTATCCATAAACCTCTACATAAGAAAGCTACTAACATTATAGCTGAACATTTGGTTAACTCTTGTAGAAAACATGATATTTTGCCATACTAAGGTTAGGAGTTATCTAAAGAGGAAATATTCTGATATTAATTGAAGCACAATCTGCATTTTCTTATTCATCAGATTTGTGAGAAAATAATCAAAACTGAAAACACTTTTATGCACTTTTGKTTTTGGCCTATAGAAACTCCAAGGTTGCATGTAATTTTCCTTTCTAAGATGGATTAGCTGGGACTGATCCTAGATTGTAATTCCCAGCCTGTTGACTTGTGTTCCTGGATGGGAATATGTTTTCCATCCTGTCAGGAGTTCCAAGCTGGAACAGCTTAAGACTGATTTTATGTTTCTTGGGGGGAAAAACAGAAAAAAAAAAACCAAGAAAAGCTATAGCCTGCCCTTTCAGTCCTTATTAGAAAAAGAAAAAAAATGTAGGGGCAGTTTATTCATAAATATGAAGTAATGACACTGTAATGTTTTATGCTAGGAATGGATTACTTTGCATTTGATTTGCTCCCATTTTGAAGGATCCATCCTCCATCGACTTTGTTATTTAGAGATTTTCTTGTCAGAGCTCTTTCTTGTCTTCTAAGCTTTGAAAGAGATCAGATAATCCTGAACTCAAAGCTGTTTTCTTGTTTCAGTCAGAAAATTGGGCAGACTTCTGACTTTTTAAATTTGTTATCCTGTTATTGGAAAACATTTTTTCAGGAGGTTAATGATCCTCTATATGCCTATGAGAGATTTGTATCTGTGTAGGAAAGGAGATTAATGTCATGAGTGAAAAGTAATTTAAAATTGTTTTAATTAGTCTACATTTTTGTCTCTCAGAGAAATTAAAAGCCAGAATAAACTGGCCTGGGCATTTCTAGGACTATAGTCTCTCAGGCATGTATCATTTTGGTTCAGGTTTTCAGGCATATACTGTATATCTCAAAGCCAGTTTTAATACAGAAAAGGTTTTCTTAAAATCTGTGCTTTCTTAAAATCTCAGTGCCCATCAGCTACTGAGATGTAACAGGACCACATTTAAAAGTTTTCTCTATTAGCAGATTAAGGTATGTTGATCACATAAAGTTTGATTTGGAAGAGAATCAATTTATTTAAATTAATTAATATATAGCTGAATTTTAGGTCACTAAAAAGTTGAACAWTTAACAAAATGTTTTTGTTTCCACAAGAGACTCCTAACCTACYAGAAGCAAAGAAGCCCACCTAAAAAAACCAAAAAAGCCAGAGATATAGTATGAGTCCCTCTCGGTTTAGAGCTCTGTCTATGGAATATTTACAGAAATAAATCCAAAGGAAGCTTTCATGTGCTTACTGTATTTTGTCTTGTTATGTTTACAATGCACATATTTTTGGTAATACATTATTTTCATTTTATATCCTGAAAGTTTCATGCCCTAAAGTTCATTTACTTACATAATCAGCATAGAAGTGCTTSTCAAAATAAAGCACTAAACAAAAGAAGTGATATGGTTTCCAAGATTTGAGGGAGTAGGGATTTAATTTTTCATTTKGTGTTATTACCAAAACAAATTTATTTAAAGAGTAGGAAGGATGAGCATCACTTATTTAAGGGKTTTTTTTCTGTAGTTTTTTACTTTCAGAAATACAGCAAAAAATAAAGTAGTGTAAACTACATTATTTCAAGAGTGACAGCTGAAAAGAGAATTACTACTGAGAAACCACTTCAAGTTAAAATACTGTTTAGTAGGAATTCTAGTGTTTGAATATTTCTTATAGAGGGAACTAAATCATGAAATTAATTCATTTCTACATCAAAAGAACATGTTTTGTTTACAATGTCCTCTTGATCACACAGATATTAAAATGCAGTTGTACAGTGCAAAAATCTTAGCATACTAATTATGCTTATCGGGATTTAAGGAGGTTAATTTAATCAGACGGAAATGGGTGTGTCAGACTAGGTTTGAAGTAACTAATAGAACATATAATTGACAGCTTTYCAAATGCTGCTTTAGAAGGGCAAAGGAAAAGCATTGCTTGACCTTGATGACTGCTCAGATTTTCAAGGTGCTACTTTGGAATACAGTCACTAGGGGCCCACAGGYAAGGAACTGCAAACAGTTGCAAATGAAGCTACAAAATTGAGACCATTACTGAGGTGGTGGGTTTAGTTATGGAAAGTGATTTTTTAGGTGAGCAACTACATTGTGATTTCAACAACATTAATATCTTATTTTCGGTGGTTAGGAATGCTGCCTAAGGAAAATGTATGATTATGGTTTTCGATAATGGCTTTCCTCCTTCAATGTTGACTCAGTTTCCCTAGGGAAAGTTTCTACTGTTCTGAGCTGCTCAGCCCAGYGTTACATGGCCACATCTTAATAATACACAGAGATTCACAAGCAAATCAATGAAAACCAGCTTACAGTGTGGGGCTTACAGAAAAGAAATACACTTTCATGACTCAAGAATGCATTTTATAATAGTTACTTTTGAACTGGATGAGGATATGTCATCAGAACAATCTTTGGTTTAAGCATAGGAGTATGCATTGTCCAAAGTGTACTATCATAAGAGCTCAAAGAGAAAAAAAACAACTGAACTTTACAAGCCTGTGTAAGATTCAATGAAAAATATTTTACCTCAATGATAATTAAGACATTATTACATATTAATAAGCTATAAAATAATAATTGTATCTCAGTTTGTGTTTAGATCATTGCTAATGATTTAAGTGAGGCTTGCCTCCTCAGTATGCACTGAATTTCTACGTAAAGGCAAATTTGTTCTGGGAAAGACTTAGCTGGGAAAAGTTGTTCCTTGCAGCAGCTTTCCAGCTTTCAGAGCCCCTCTAGATTATCTTGCTGTATTGACTGCTAGCACAGCTCAAAGGTTAGTGTCACAGCTCCTAAACTGTTGCAGATCATATTCTGGACGTCATCTTTTGGACGTCATTCCTTTAATAAAGGAATGATAAAAATACTAATTTGTCTCCTAGATGAATTATGTGTAATATATTTTTAAAAAACCAACAAAACCAAGCAAAACAAAACCAACTAAAGAAAGATGAATGCATAGCTTCTTGTTAAGCCAGATCTAAGAGTTTTTAAAAATACAAAATAATTTGTCGTTCACAGAATTCACAGCTTAGGGTTAAGTTGCTGGGTCAAAATGGCATCCACTCAAAACCATTTGATTTTGGCTTTTGGAATTTTTAAGTGCTTTTCTATTTAATTTAATCTTTGTTTCCAAATGAAATGTTTGCTTGGATGAAAGAACTGATTTTTAAGCCAAATTTATTTGCAAATTTGGCACAAAATTAGGATTTTTTTAAATGTCCTGAAGTATATTTYTACACTATTTTTCAAAGGCAAGTTATTTCTTCAGATGTAATGAWAAATCCTGCACTTCTGTACTGAAAATGAAAGATATTCCTACTTGTGGAATTAAATATAATGTTTTTTGTTGTTTCATTAGCTAGTAATGTAGTTCTGCATCAAGGTCACAGGAAGATTATGCATCCTAATACTTTAAATGTGCAAGGATTTAATGACCTGAATAATTTAGTCTTGGATACTGCTTTTATTTATGTGTAAATTCAAGATCACTTAAGTGTGAAGCCAGCTGTAAATAAAATCTTTATAGCTGGAAAAATCTTTTAAAGTGTGCTGTAGAATTACCTCTTATTTAAGTAGCCACAAGTTGTCTAAACTCATAATTGGAAAAGATTTTGCTTTTTCTTTCACATAAAGAAAAGTCACAAAGCTATTTTAATTCACTTTTTTTGAGAAATGAATGGTGAGGTTTTGATATAATTTCTTAAATGTAAAATGCTGTTAAATTGTGAATATTATAAAGTGCTGTTTGAATAATGTGTAGAAAAAAAATTAAAGCAAAGACAATTTCATTCATCGTCATAATCTCATGCTTCCGGGAATAAAGAGATCAAGAGATCTTGGATCAAGAGATAATGTTTGTCTCTTCATCTAGATTGTACAGGGGGGGACTCTGAAAAWATCCTAAATGGAATTACTATGAATATCATGTTGCTACCAGTTAAGAAGGATGCCTGATTACAGTACAGAGCAAGAGGTGTCCAACCTCTGTGTATGCAGTTCCAATGGCTCCCACAGGGAATTAAAAGGTGAGACAAGCTTAGTTAGGTTCAAAAGAACTCACTGGTGTTTCCATTTGGCTATACCACTCACTGTATATCCAGATTTCCACTTTAGATTTTGGAGAATATTCATGKTTTTGACTGGAAACATATATCTGACAGTAAGATCATGGAGACTTTGCATAGAGCAGGAGCAGAGCATAGACACAGGAACATGGAATTCAAGTCAGCTCCTACAGTGTCAGCAGCACTAAACTCCTGGAAAAGAGCTGCCAGAGCTTTACAGCCTTTGTCATCATCACCAGTCTAACACACACTAATAGATCTGGGTCAGGGAACAGACTGCATGCTGCCTTGAAAAGCTTTGGGGTTTTTTCAAATATCTGTCAAAAGATTGATGTCTAGGAATATTCTGTAGAAACTGTACAGGATTGCTGCACATAGTAAAGTGTCTCTGGAGGCTGTTAAAAGAGCTCATTGTGACCTCTGCTATACAGAGCCATTTCAAAAGCTTGATCAATCTCTCAAAGCATGCCAAAATAGCTTGAAGTTGTTCTTTATTCAACTGTCCTAGAAATCGAAGTCAAAATATATTGATAAAATTGAACTGTTAAACAGAAATACTTTGCTTTATTTGAGAAAATGAGTCAGGTGGAGAATATTACCTTTAGTGATGTCAGCAGGGGTAAGACCAGAAAGAATATCGGTATGATTGAGTGTATAAATGCTTCTTTGGAGTTCACTGCATATTTATGCATGCTTWTTGTCTGTTAATAAGGTCCTGCAATGAACATATGAACTCTCTGAGTTATTGCTAGGATGGAGTGACTGAGTGAAAACAATCTGAGAAGCTGTAAAATAGCTATCAGACCACTCTTATAAGTTAATATCTTTGCCTTATCCAAGAAACTGTAGTGATCATGCAGATTGGTGTGAATTAATGAATTTATAAAGGTTTCTTTCTATATCAGTAGCTGCAAAAAAAAATAAGAGAAAGAAAGGTATCTTTATGGAAATATTCAGGTTTTATTATTTTCTTTTTTATTWCCAAAATTTCAGACAAGTTCTGCAAATGGTTTTTGGGCTCAGCACAGTCCTGTACAATGAAGCCAAAATCAGAAATGCCCATTGGAAAATGAAAAGCAAAAGAAAGAGTAATTGCTTTCTAACATCTTTGATGGCTTACATGGAGTAAACTCCTCACCTTCAAGCAAAGCATGACACACAACTGAGTGAAAAAAGTAACAGTGAATTTCAGGAAGAGAGCAGTCAAAACTGGATTGTCCATTAGCTATAACTTTTAAAGCTCTGCTGCATCCAACTTGAAGGAAAATTGTTAATAATGAAAAAGAAAAAAAAATAATCAGGGGGTGGTTTTTGTCAGTTTTAGTCCTAATTGCAACAACCTCTATCTTGAAAGTGATGCTTTGCATGATTGGTTCCATTATGTCTAGTACTGAGAGGCTGAATACTTTCATCTGCATAATGCTGTGATGGAGTATAATTAGAAAAATGCTATTTTGAGTCAGAAGAATCTTTCTGTGGCCCTACCCATCCCAAAACTATTGTCTCATTAAGGAGCTGAAAATTCTATTGTGTCATCAGCAGTTCAACTTTTGTTATATTTGACCAAGTGAGCTAAAACATAGTGAAATAAAGTAGCATATTGAAACACTTTCCTGAACATTCTTTTAATATAGTCATCCCAGAAGGTGTAGCCTCCTAAACAGTTCAGAGAGGGCATTTGCAGTTATAAAAACATTGTGGCCCAAGTCCTTATTGTTTGAGAACATCTTCAAGGACCTTACAAGAATAATTTTTTGCTGGGATTAACTACTCTGTAGTTGTTATTAGCCATTATTTAACTRTTTCATAAGTCCAATCCTGGTTATGTGATCTTGCTGTGAATGAGTTCCTAGTTTATTCACAACATGGGCTGCTATGTTCTGCCCTAAGGGCTAGGGAACACTTAGGATGTCACTTCCTGGGCCTTGTGCCTGAAAGGAGGATATCTGTGCTATGGCTTATATGGTGAATAAAGGCACAATGCAGCTGCAAACAGCTGAACAACTCAAATGAGGAAATCACTCTTGAAATATAACATAGATATAATTACAACATCTTTCTAGAGCTAACACTTTTGATAACCTTCTTGGGAAAATAAGGATCAGATGTCCTTATCTGATTACAGTAAATAACCTACAGGCATCCCAGTTAAGCAAATTACCATCCCAATTAAGCTGCAGTTCTTGCTGATAAGTATCATTAGGTTTAATTCCATTCCTTGGGAAATGTCCTGATTAAGGCCATTTCTCAATTTAGTGGTATGTAATCTAATAGTTATAGGAAAAAAAAGTGACATTTGAAGCAGAAACGTGAAAGAAAAGCTGAATAGATTGGAATATGAGCATAGGTTTGGATGAAATGCATCACAGCAAGCTCTAAGAAACCAGATGAAATATTGCCACAATTGCTTCAGTTGGTTTTGATATCTCACAGAGAACACAAGAGTGAGTCTGATGAAATCTACTTCTTTTCTTAAAGATAGTATCAGTTTGACGTAAAAAAAATCAAATGCCTCATCATAGGGAAAAAAATTAGAAGATGGGGAGAAAAAAAAATATTATCTTCTTGGAAAAGAAGCTTCTCATAGGAACCCAGATTATTTGTTGCTGAGGAATAATTTCTTGTTTAAATAAGATTGTTATTGATAGGCTATACAGGGAGCATGTTTCACCTGGTGAAAATGTGGGAAGTAGAAGAGCAAGTTCAATCAAATATATTGCACTACAGCAAAGCTGGATCTCCCATATTCAATTCAACAGTGCCTATTTATTATGATATTATACACTAATGTGTAATAAGGAGGTGAGGGATTATGTGAGGAATTGCATTTTGCCATGGGGGAGGCAGAAGGCAGCCAAATGCACAGGAACCTCCCTGCAGGGTGTAGTGCTATCGGGGGGACTGGGGCTGGCTGGTGATCTCTAACCACTTCTCTAAGCCCTTTTTGAAAATTGCCAGAATGTTAAAAGGGAATGCATTCAGTACAGCTAAAATGTTCTACCTCTAAGAATTCTCTCTTTATGCTGAGAGCATTACAGATGAGCAGCTTGTCATTTTTAAAACACCAAGCAAATGTCCTAGAAAAACTGCTAGGATTTTTTTCTGCTGTGGCAGTAGGGACAGAGGGATTTTCTAAGTTCTGGTCAGTCCCCTGCTCCAGAAGGGATAATACCAGTTCAGGTTGCTCAGGACTATGCCCTGACAGCAAACAGGAAAAAGAGCTGGTAGAAAAAGATCTGTGAAGATACTTTAAAAGCTATCAAACTCCAGAATCCTCTTATACTATTAGAAGACATAAACCCTATTTTCCCTTTAATTTGTGTTCTTATTGAATCTCTAAAATATTTCAACAGATTTTTTACCCCTGTCCAAGGTCTTTTTATTCCAATGGGTATTTTAAGTTGGGTAAAGGCTTTCCTTAGGTTGGGAGACTCTGGATATAAAAAAGTATTAACATATAAGATAAGCTTAGCCTGTCATCTGTAATATAAAATCTAGAATTTTCTGCACTCCAAGAAGGATTTGAATACTTTTAAATATTTTCTTTTTAAATTGAGGTTTCTGTGTTTAACATGCTGTTCTTTCCAAAGCCTTCCTGGAAGAATAGAGCCCCTAGAAAATGTACTGTACTACATAAAATTAGTGGTAAATGATGGGGGAAGGCCTGTGCTTTTATGTAATAATGGTGCCTGTAATAGTSCAGTGTCCAGAAATGCATCTTCCATTACAGATGACAATAGTTACACAATCAGCAAAATACTTGATACTTCCAGGGACCTACAGTGCAGCACATGAAGTATAAACTCAATATTTTTCTGATAATTAGAATTAAAAAATCAAAAAACTGCTTGTAAATGGGAATCCAATTTCACAGGCAATCTCAGCAATTGTCAAAGAAGGGCTCCTGCACAGGGTGGCACAATCAGAAAGGAAAATACAATCAAATCTATCACCACAGATACCTTTCTGCAGGACGTGACACACTAAAAAGGTCATTATGCCCATCACTACAGCCTAACATTTTGCAACAGTGTGATTCTCCTTGTTTGTGAAGCTTATGCTAAACAGAAAGGGAGCAGGGAGTTGGCTGTTATTTAAAGCTGACAGCCAAAATAACCCTCAGTGCTCTGCCTTCAACTTCAAGTGACTGAATGCCCATAGGCATTGCTTGAGGGATATAACTGCATGGTGTGTGAGTAGATACCAAGGCTGATAGTCCTAGGTGCGATCCAGCCTTGCCCTTTTCACTCATGGTCTCACTCATAGCTGCATTTGTTTTTTAACAGTGGGTTTAAGCAARCATACTTCAAATCCACTCCTTTTACAAAAATAAGACTTATTATTCAAAAAAAGGAAATCTGAAATTTTACGAAGCCTTTAAATACCACCTTTAAATACCCCGTCAAACTGAATGCTTTATAAGTAGTCTACATGTGTGTACTTTCCATAACAAAAACCCAAGTGACTTTCTACCCTTCATAAAATTCCAAATGTTGGTATCACCTTTTTGCTGCAATCAGAAAACATTCATCTAAACAAAGCTCAACTTAATTGCTGTTAACTTCTGAATTCTACATTTATTCATTTATYTATTCATTTTATAAAGAGAAATGAAAGCATTTTGGTTTTGTTTTTAGTGCTGATGCCAACTGATAGGCAATTTGTCAGTTTAAAATAAAACCATCCCCAAGCAGTGCTGAAAAACTGCTAATGGTTTAAATAATCAAGCACATTCTAAGTCTCTGAGGGCACTGGAACTAGATGAGAAAGAAGCACAGGATCTTAAAGTAGCACAGTACTCTATAGATTAGGGAGGTATACTGAGAAASTGACAAAGACTTTTTGGTGCAAGCAGTAAAATATATAAAAAAATAAAAATTAAAGAAGTAAATTGAACAAAAAACTTAAACCATTGTTTTCTAAAGCATGAAAACTATAGCATGTATATATCTATTATAATGGGAAAATTAGGTTGTGTTTTCAAATCCACCTGAGTATCATTAAATTTTTAGACTTGGATAATTGCTTGTCCCTGCCTTTCACAAATATTGAATATCAATACCATGGCCCTAGAGAGCTCCACCTGAATGCTTTAGGGAAAAGGGGGCTAATAATCCTTAACTGAAATAATTAGGCAAATACTTAAAGGAATAGATTGTCACTTAGTGTCAGGATAAAATAATGATTTATTAAATAAGTTGTACTAAGGGACTGACCCACACAATTATTGCATTTGGAAATCATGTTCCTAATGTTAAACAATCTTCTGCTGACTGCTAGGGAAAAAAACAAGAAAGGAAAACAAAACAAGTTTTGAGCCTGGTGCACTTAAATTTAGCYAAATTAGACCTTTTGGGGTATAAGAAAAAGCATGGAGTTGTCTCTACAGTTCTATTTAAGAGTATAAGTTGTAAATATAGAGGCGTACTGACCAGTAAGAACTGTTACAAAGTAGAAGGGCTATAAGATGAAAACAGTGAAAAAACCACAGCTTTATGGAAGATCAGTAGTATTGGTGTATTAAAATACATAGTCCCTGAGGGATGGAGAAACCATTCCAACCTAATCACCACCTTCCCTCATTATATCTGCCAAAGGAGATTAGGAGTTAAGGCTGCGTTTTTAAAAGATTTTAGGGTTCCCTGTACAGGAAGGACATCAACCTATTGAAGTGAGAGGAGGCCACGAAGGTGAACAGAGGAATGGAGCACATCTCCTRTTGGATAAGTTTAATAGAATTGGGTTTGTTCAGCCTGGAATGGAGAAGGCTTCAGGGTGACCAAACTGTGGACTTCCAGTAACTGAAGGGAGCCCTCAAGGAAGACAGAGATGGACTTTATA
The DNA here is from genome assembly GCA_014549065.1 of Cardinalis cardinalis. Taxonomy (NCBI): domain Eukaryota; kingdom Metazoa; phylum Chordata; class Aves; order Passeriformes; family Cardinalidae; genus Cardinalis; species Cardinalis cardinalis. The sequence goes on from JACDOX010000018.1 coordinate 6,896,370, forward strand.
CAAGAGCATGTAGTGACAGGACAAGGGGAATTATTTCAAACAGAAAGAGATTTAGGTTAGATACTAAGAAGTTCTTTACTGTGAGGGTGATGAGGCCTTGGAACACGCTGTCTGAGAAGTTGTGGCATCCCATCCCTGGAAGTGCTCAAGGCCACGCTGGATGGAGCTCTGAGCAACCTGGTCTAGAGTAAGGTGTCCCTACCCATGGCAGGGGRGATGGAACAAGAAGTTTGTTGTCTCTTCCAACCCAAACCRTTCTCTGATTCTATGATAAGGTTAATCTATTAGAACCCTTGTACTGAGCAGAGGGATTCAGGAAGTTAGCCAACTGAAAAGCATTAACAAGAGGGATGGCACTGAACTCATGTCCTCGTTGTGCTTGTAGGCATCTGAGCAAATATTGTTAGGAGAGAAATTCTCCTGGGATCCTTTCCTAAGGTTTGCTCTAATTATGTCTAAAAGACAAGAATAGGATTTAATCTTTGAATATAAAGTGGAAATGAGAGATGAAACCATCAGGCTCAGATAAAACTCTTGAGGAACTTGACAAAGAAATAAGAGATCTGGGTTCTATCTTTTTCTCATTTTCGAGAGTTTATAGCCATGTTTCATTAGAGAAAACAAATAAGTCTGGTGATCAGTCCCATAGTACACTATTGAGAAGTCAAAAATGCAAGTCCCACAGATTGCATCTTATAAAGCAGGGCAAATAGAAATGTTAGAACTGAGTTTGGTTTCTGGTCTCAGTTTATCTTTAATCCAGAAATTACTACAAAATCCTCTCTAGGTGTTTTTATTGCACAAAATAAGCAACTTCAAAGCCAGAGATCCAAGAAAAAGTAATTTATTTGTTTTTTGTCTCCTCTTATATAACTGTTAACTTGAAGGTAATGATTTTGTAAAAATGTTCTGAATAATAAACTTTGTTGTTATGCAATGTGCTCAATTGCCTTTCCTCATAGGGAAGCAAATGATTATTCTCTACTGCCAGAGAATATTGGAGAGTGGAGAATCCTTTTCTCCTGTATCATCTGGCATGCAGAAATTTTCTGGTGCAGAGCTGCTTTCTRGTTCTTCTAGATGAAACTAATAGAAAACTTTATGCAATTCTAATAGTGACATGATCATATTTCATACATTTGTATCTGGTTTTCAGAAGCATTAGCATGGGAACATGTATTGCCAACTTATCCTCTCATCAATGGTTTTGTTCAGCTTCCTCTTTTTTAGAGGCAATGTCATTTCAGGGCCCTTGACAGCTAAATAAGCATGTATTACATTTAAATAACAACACTTAAAAACTGATTYTTTTGTCACTATCCTCAAAAATTAAAAACTAATTCTTTTGTCACTGTCTTCATATTTCGTGGGATTTTTCTTAATGTTTAATATAGGAGCAAAATAGGTYTTTGTTTGCTCCTCAGATTCCGAGCTGAGCGCAGCTGTCACTTCCCTCCCTTGCCCTCCCTGGTCATCATGACTGAACATTGTACCTTTCCATCCACTTGGCCGCCCTAGCAATTTACTTTTACCCTATGTGACCCACAAAACTCTTTCATTAAACAATAGATAAGTGCTTTTTTTGTTTGTTAATTAGATGCATACTCCAAATTATTCATTTCTGATRAATGTTTGTAGAGTTTTACACAGCGTTATAATAGAATTATCCAAGTTCCTCACACACAAAATAGATGTTCTTACTGTATTTTATAGGTTCATTATTTCATTTTGCWCTACAACAGCTAATGAATTTAGTACACAAAACACTGTTGACAGGAACAATTTTYATGTGTTTTTCCACTCTTTTCCTTAATAACACCAGAATGTCGTCTTAAGCACTGTAACTTTTTTCCAGTCCTTTTATGTAACATATGAAGATAAATTGAATACCCTAAATGGCAAATCCCCCTAATGGCAAAATTTATTGTAGTTTCCCTCACATGTTTTAATGGGAAACTTTACCTGGAAAATCATGCATAAATTATTAGCCTTTTTTTAAAACTAGCTAATGAGAAATTTCTCTCYGGGCATTAAATATGAATGATTGTCCTTTTTTGTTTATCATTTAATGTTCATGTTCTTTCCACCTTTTAAGTTATATCTGTTTCACATAGTAAGCATAATAAAACAATGTGCAAAACTTCTAAGGATATTATGGCTAAGCCTGTGAGCTGTACCAGTGAGGTTTTACTGCTTGTAAGATTTGAAAAAGCCCTGTCTAGGGGACACAGGCTTGAACCACATGAACAAGCTGAGGTTAGTGTTAGTTCAGAAATTTCAATCATACACAATTTTCCACTTAGGCTTAGGTAATGCCTTTGAAAGAGTATACTACTCAGTATCTGATTCAACATCTAATAATTTTCTTTATGTTTGGTTGTTTGGTGAATGTGAATCTTTCCTAGGCATATATTTTACCAATTTTATTATGACTTAAGAACAAGAGATAAGAATGAAAACTCATTGTATGAAGTAGCTAACAAGGAAACATCACAAGTAAAACCATAAAACTAAAAGAAATTTTAAAAATATGGCAAACTTGAAGAACTAACGTAGAACCCCTTCCTCAAATACTGAGCTAGTTCTTTCCTTTATTAGTTRTTTTTGGGTTTCGCCTCTATCTCTTCATTGAAAGTGTTTTCACACCCATTTAATGAATGTGTATTTTAGTTTGTTTTATTGTATTTTTTACTTAAAATCAACTCTTATCTACACATCTTAGTCTAGTCCCACTGGCAACTTTGGCAATTAGATTTTCCATGGCCTCCCTAAATCTGCTACAGTTACATCTGCTTGTACATGGTTTACTGTGGCATCTCATATCAATGAGAAGGGCATGGGTCAGAAGATAAGTTGGACTATGCCAAAAGTCAGAATATACTCTTTGAATGTAAACTTATGACTATTCAAATCAATTACATCATTTACTAATCCTTCAGTAAATAGATACTTGATGAAGCAGTGGAAAGTTAAGATCCCTTCTGAATGAACTGTTGTGAGTGAACTGTTTTACAATTAACTGTATACTAATATATTGATGAGTAGTCTGTGGGCAGCTGCTAAACCTGTTGCTACCATTAACAATTGATCAGTTTTAGCCCTAGCCTTTGTAAAGCAATCCTATCTCCCATTGCTCTGGACATGCTAATACAAATTTAGCCCCACTGATGTAGGTTTCCCTCTTTCTTGGGACAAACATGGAGTCCTGGTCTACCTTTCCTCAGACAGGAGGCATAGACAGAAATTGACAGCTGTCGCATTTGCCTCCTTTTGGGTTTTTCCCTTGGAACAGATACATTAAATGGATATCCTCTCCACTTGGCAAAAATTATCTGGATTGTCAGGAGGATGTATTTAGCTTTGTGTTTTTTAAACACAATTTTGTTTTTTCCATGCTGGAACTGAAATGCAGCCTTCAGAGCACAGAACTCTATAAAACGTTGGCAAAAAATTCTACAGGCACTACTATACTTAAAAGATATATTTAATAGTAGAGCTCTTAAGTAGATAGTATGATTTGGGGGTGGGACAGTGATGGGTGGATAGGAGATGTGTGGTGCTGTCATCTAATACTGGCAATAAAAACATTTTAAAAAATTTATTGCATCTATCTAGTTTTATTCTCTGAGACTTTCTGTGATTCATCCAAGAAAAGCACAATATTTTCTTCTGGTTTTGATATTGAAGTATCAGATTCTTTAAGCCTGCCTTGCTCCTCTAAGGAGAAAAAGTATAAAGTATTGTGAAATTTAAATAAATATGTGGAGTCCTTATTTGACTAATACTGAGAAACATTGAAGTCTTAAGTCACAAAGATCCTAGCAAACAATCCTGTAGTCAAATGATCAAAAGTAAAGTAGAGAACTAATACATTACGTTGTTATGGCAACTGAATATTTAGATTTAATTTTATGTAAGCAGAACTTCAAGGATTATCCTGGGCAAATACAGTAAACATATTTGCAAACAATTTAAATATTCCCATCCAGATATTCTATCTCTAGTAATCATCAGTTATGTTTACTCTAGAGTTATTTAATATTCTGGATTCCCAATGACTTCACCATTAATCTGGTTCTATACAATTTTATAGTATGTTTTTGGCAGCTGAATAGTCATCTTTGTTGTCCAATCTGATTTCAACTAGTTCTGGTTTTAGGTTTTATTTTTCTCTACTGCAGCTGTATGTTATTTTTCCGCTTCTTTGGCTGTTTCTTTAAACAATAGCAATTTCCTTGTCATCTGTAGGCTAAACTGCCTTTTTTTTTTGCCAGATAATCAGTGTAAAGTTCTTTTATTCCTCCCCTTTTTTCTTACACCAGTAGCAATCTGTGTTGCCTCTGAACAATTTATGGCAGTATATGTGAACTGAGGATCCATCTCAATGTGGTTGAGATTGTTCTGTGCTGATGTATTTATAAAGAAGCCTGTCTTTATAAGGAGACTCTGGTTTTCACTTAGGTTCAATTCAGGTTCTCAAAGCAGCTGTTTTTCCTCCAATTATACAAGGTATTGAGCAAATGCTGAACATACTTAGTGTGCAAAGAGCACTGGTCTTTTCAATGAAAGAGGAAATCAGATAAAATATGATTTTTATATGCAGCCTTCAAAATTGCTTTTGTTTAATATTATATCTCTATCTGCCTTTTCCATTATCAGTGACACATTTAATATGAAAATGCATTGCAAATGTAAACAATCACTTGATTTTTCACAGAAAAGCTTATTTTTCGCAGAAAATTTGAAATAACTGCTTTCTAATATATTGTTTTGAAGCTAGTAACTTAATGTACTAATGCAACTGCATTTTCTAAACAGTGATTGGCTACTTTATTAGTGTTTGTTTCAAAAAGAGCAAAATTTAACCACCCTTTACTGTTAATCTTCATTAATGTGTGCAGGATCTCATTCTTTTATTCAGTTTTACTGTCTCAACTTCAGTAGTGCTTCTATTTCTCGCTTAAGAACAATTTTTCCACTTACATAAGAAAAAATAATGGAAAAGAAACTTGGAAGAAAAATCACATTGTTTTCTATGTGCATTAGGAAAAGTGATAAACASAGTCATTGAATATATTTGCAAATTTTCCTCTAGGGCAAAGTATACTTGAGCAGAACACTTTTTTTCAATATTTTTTCTCTGCAGTAGGGAGGAAAAACTATTATACAGTCTACTTTACAGAGCTAGGGAAGTGTGGGTCTGCCAATTAAATTGGTTTACAGGTATGCAGGCAGAAAGAAACATCTCATCCAAACCAAGGAAGGAAAGAACTTGTTGCTGAAAAAATAACGAGCAATACCTCCAAGGAAAAGCAGAGTTCATTATGCCTTGTTTCACCCTCAAATAGCTGAAACAAATAGTTGGAATTCCTACGTAAGATTTTCTTATCTGATAAAACAATATTCAATAGTCTTGCAACAGATTGTTTTTACATGTAACACTTGTAAATCATAAATATGAACCACCAGGAGGGTAGCTGCTATAATGTTAGCTGTGCTATACTTGCAGCTATGTTATAATAAATAGAGCTGAAATAGTCTCAAATTGACTTCTATTTGATAGTCATGAGACTTTTTTCCATAAGAGACAAGTTATTTTCATTATGTGTTATATAGTCTTTCAACGGCACATCAATGTTTGGTGGTTGTAGCTTCCAGCATGTGGCACACATAAAATAAAGCACACTGCTTAAAATTATTTGGGCACTTCATGTTGCTGAAATGTTTATGTTTTCAAATGTGACTGCCTAATATACATATTATATAATAAAAGGCTAGATTCATTTTTTTATGTTAAGAGATCGGAATTTTTGTGATCAAATATGTGTTTTATGTAAAACTCCAGAGTTACACTGGCACTTTGCTATCATAAGGCTAATGAAACACTAAGTAGGATCATAGTATATATGTTACGCTTATAGATGTTTATAACTTAATTTCAAATTGTTAGGGCCTTGTTTCAATATTTTTGGATTTATGATTTATCGTGGGAACTCTGTTAGATGAAATCAATGAACCATATAATCTACCATCAATGGTAGCCATTGCTAGACATGCATATTAAATAGAAGAAAAAATTCTAGTGGGTAATTGGAAATAGCTACTTCAACTACAAAGATTCTTCATATTCTCAGCACTTAGTAAGTATCTTAAATAGCATGAATTTATACTCATTAAAATTTAGCTCATTTGCCATATCAAATTTCTACACATACATTAGCATCTTTTAGAAAGGAGCTACTGAATTTGTAAAAAGCRTAAATATTCTGTGTCTTCAATTTTGTCTAACAGTATTTGAAACTCAGGGCTTAAGTATCATTTTTGCTAATTTTGAAACTGAAGCCATGAATAATGAGAGGTGTCAGTCATACATTCACTAGACAGCCATGATTTCTCATATATGATGCTTAGTGACTTAGTCCCTTCATCCACCAGTCCTGTGGACTTGTCCATCTCCAGGTTCCTAAGATGGACCCAAAATGGATATTCCACTACTCTATGCAGTTCTTTGTTTTTCCCAGACCTTGCCCTTGTTTTGTCTGATTTGCTAGTGRAGGCTGAGGCAAAAAAAGTCACTGAGTCATTAGCTTTCTCCATATTTTAGGTAAGCAGGTCTCCCACTTCCTTCCAGAGGGGACCCACATTTTCCCTACTCTTCCTTTTGCCACTGACAGGCCTATAAATGCTGTTGTTGCTTCTCTTTTTTCTTTTGATCACTATTAAATTTTTATTATCATCAATACTGAAAAAAGACCTGTGTGCAATGGAATAGTTGGCATCCATACATTAATATATTTCTGATTTGAACAATGTGGTGTAAGAACAATTAAAAGCAGACTACCATACCAGTTTGCTGAGTATTTTTTAAAAACATCCTCTGCTTCCCTACACACTTCAAGTAGATATCAGGAATATTCTTAAAAATCATTCAAAGATTTTTCTGATTAGTAATGTACTTCTCCAAAAGAAGTTCCATTTGAGATGGTATTGGTAAATGGTATGGATTGGTAAATGCTCAAAGATGTGATTGGTCAAATCAAGAGCTGTCAATTTTTTTTTTAATAATGAGTCTTTGGTCCAATTCTTTTGAACACTTAAAGGTAGTTTATCCAACTCTTTGTGAGCACAGAACTAAAACAGCACAGTAATTTAACTAAAATATCTCTTTGGCGAAATTTATTCCAACAGAAWGTCTGTGCTCTCTGAATACACTCCAGCAATTGGTTGTACTCATTGAACCAGACTTCTTGGTAGAGTATTAGTTCAGTTAAATAATATTCTGGTCCAAAACTGAAGGAAGCATCATCATGTCAAAAAAAATGAAGGAATGAATGAAAGGTCTCTTTCATTCTGCTGATTGTAGCAGTATTTTTCTCCTGCCATTGCTGATAAATTCATATAATTACAGATGTGCTCAGCTGTTGCAAAGCTTAGAGCTGATCCCTGATTACAATTTTTGCTGCAGTCATAGTAGAACCTCTGACACCAATRTGATATTCTTCTATAATTACTAATATTAGGTTTTTAACTACACTGATTTATTTTTTTAATAGGCAGTTAAATATTAGAGGAAGGAGTTCATGAGGATTGTCTGATTCTGTCGCTTTTTAGCAGTAACTCACTCTAATAACCACTCCAAGTCAGTATATTGTAATTAGGAGATAAGAGATATTCATTGACTGTGCATGAAATACTGAGTGGCTTGCATTCACACCGTAGGCTTCTGGCTAAAACCAGATGCTGCAGCTGTCATTGTTTGGTCCATCTGGAAATTAGCTATAATGCGCTAACTTCATTCCCCCAAACGGCCTGTGGCTGAATTGTCACAAATATGAATACAATGTCTTGGGAAAGAAAAGTAAGACAAAAGAACTTAAAGATTTTATTCAAAATTACATAGTCTGTGATGATGACCRCAGTATTTAAGCCCTTCAGTAGTGTACTGTGTAAGCAACATGACTTACACATTCCCAGAAATGGCAGAATTGGGTGTGATACGTGATAAGGGACACAAAAACACCCCAAAAAAAACCCTCCACAAAACACCCCTGATGGTCTGTTTCCAGCAACAGAATACACTTGAAAGGAAGGGTAAACATCTTGAATAAGTCTCAGTTATGTGGTGGTGCATCTGCTTTGTATACGAGTTTTTGGAAAGCTAAACATATCAATGAAGAGCTGTGTTTAGAAATAAATCTCTGACGTTTCTAGGTCAATTATACATCTTTAGGCTGGTCTTAGTGATAGTTTGGCATTATATATAATTTTTTGGCTTGAATTATAAGCAGACAAAAAAGGCCCAGAAGAATGGAAATATTACAACATTCATTTTACCAACAGGAAGAGGTGATACAGAGGTTTAAGTTCTCTTTTTTTGCCTCCAGTCACATAGCTGTAAGATTTTTAAAGGCTCTTCTGCCTTCCATGAATGGATGTAGTCCTGTTTCTGTCTCACAAACCTATGTTCAAGTTAGTACTGGGCATGTATCCATCCCCCAGCACCTGATGAAACAAGGCTTTGGTTCCTACASAGAAAAGCTGATTTAACAGATTTAACCCACTGCAAGGCTCTCATGTAATACTCTAGACAGAGTCCACRTTGGAAGCCATGATGACACATGTTGATAAACCTATCTCCCATGAATTAAATATAGTCTTAAGTCAAAAGCTTTTCTGTATGGTGCTAGGGAAAATCAAGTCACTTCAGGATCCATGAATGCCAAGATCTGAAGTAGAAGCAATAATKTTATATGTCAGGCTGAAAATCAAGCCCCACATCTTTTACTGGTTCCTTTGACTGCTAAGTTTCAAACATGCTGCTTCTTTAGTATCCCACTTTCCTTATAGTCTTTGACTCCTGATGCTGCATTCCTTCTTACAGAGGGAATAAGAGGATGGAGAGACTGATTTCTGCCTCTCATGAGCCCCAGCCTGCACACAGAGTACTTCAGTACAGCTTCAGTATCCATTTGGGAGTTGTACCATATGGAGGCTCCAATGGAAACCAATTCATAGGTGTTTACAAAGACTATAAGATCATTTGAAACCTTTATGACTTTTCTTTCAGTGAAAACTAACTTCCCTTAAAAAGTCCAGTACTATGTTAAAAAGGATATAAGTTCGAAAAGCTGGTTTATTAGCTTGACTTTCAAATACTATTGTTAATTTCACTTTTTAGTCATCTTTATTCTCCTTTTTTTGAGAATACATCAGGCTTGTTCTTTTCACAGAATGCTGTGATTTCCTTGTTCCATCCTCTGCTTGGAAGAATGGATTTTATTCAGAATACAGACTCCTGGCCCATGTATTTTTCCAGTTCTCAATATTGTTTGTTTACAATGATCAGGAGCTGCTGGAGACGAGAACTGAATAAAGTTTGCCATCAGCTTTGGATGTTGAATAATCTGGAATTTCTTAGTGTTTCATAGCAAGCTTTTGTACAGCACAGCAAGACAGTTGTAAAATCTTTCTTTCATGTATTGAAAAGAAAGCATGAAGTGAATAAGTAAATGTGATATTCATATTGGAATGCTCTGTTTGCTKAATCTCTTCACAAATTATATGTGTGCACCTTAGAAATGAAATTCTRTCTTTCTTGAAGAAGGCAAATAACAGAGAGTTTAGAATTAGGAAGTTTTTGGAGCATATTATAGAAGAATGGCTACAGTTTTTCATATTTAAAACTGATTCATTCATAAGAATAGAGAGGAAGTAAAATAGGATGAGTTTGTTTGTTTGTTTTTTGAAGAAGAGATTGTTAGTTTTAAGAAATTTACAGGGAAATTTTGATAGAAAAGCAACAGGAAGTTTACATGGAAAATTTGATATTTCTATAAAGCCAGTCCAGCTTTCTAGATTGCTAATACTAGCCCTGGAATTCAGCTCTTGGCAAGTCYTAGAATTTTAGCCTCAGCTCCTTTTAATACTATTCAAGAATGATGTTATAAATTGAATTTTATTTTTCACTCATAAGAGGCTAAAAAATCATATCTAATGAAGCTGAAACAAGCTGTGTGAAATGCTGATAGGAATGTTGTATATATTCTCATTGCATAAGCAGTTGCTTGATAGGATCTCAAAAAAATATTTAATTAAGACTGAAAGAGAAAAACATTTTAGAGATAATTTGAATCCAATATAGCTCATCTATGTGAGAATTCTGATGTGTCTCAGTTTTAGAATTTGGAATTAGAAAGAAAGACATTAATTAATTTCTACCCTTCTTGTAGACAAAATGGCATGATATGAGTGTAGTCATTTAGTGGAGATAAATGCCTTTGTTTTTAGTTTATTCAATCAACAAATGCAGCATGACTAAATATAAAGAGGTATAATTTATTTTAAAATATAAATTTAGAAATATTTTTAAATAATCTTATTTTAATTGGTCATTATTAGGTAGTAATTTATATTTCTACCGGTACTGTTAGGTAATTGAAAATATATAGAAATGGAAGCAGTACTGGAAAATTAAAAATAATAATAATGGAAACAAGATATTGTAAGTATTAATGATATAGTAAAAAGTAATCAAGAAACCAAAATTCCAGATCTTTAGATCTGAAGTATAGTCTGTTTTTCTTCCTGTTCTTCATAAGTCAGGAACTTGTTCTGGCAAAGCTGAAAATGTTCTAATCTAATTAATGAATTCCTGAAATCTGAGGGTTTGGGGTTTTTTACTTTGTAYTTTTTATTCATGCAAATTAGACACAAATGGAAACTTCATAGGAAAAAAATTTCTGAAATACTGTCTGAGTCTGATTGTCAATTAGAGACTTTCAAAATAAAAACGTACTTGTTTTTTAAACAACAAATAGATTAGTGCTGGAAATAAGTAGTAAAAAGTTTTTATTCCAAGTGGAAATTAGCCCATGATAGAAATTCATGGTAAAAATGTGGTTTSCAAAATTTGAAAAAGTTACTATGTATATTCACATAAAATTGTGGYTCACATATGGTGGTGTGGACTTTTAAGATCATAACGCCAGGTAAAATTTTAAGCCAAGGGTAGAATTTGCTGATAGCTTTTCAATAGATCAATTTTCTTTTTTTTAAGGTTTTCCCCAAAATTCTGGGATCAGAATTGCCCCAGGTGACAATATGAAAACCCCTGCAACACCAAGATGTACATTTTTACTTAGAACTTTTATTTTCCCTTTAGTTCATAAGATCTAACAAGTCTGAGGGGTTGTTTATTTCATGTTACTTTAGACATCTGCACTTGTCAAGGTAAATTATGGAATGAAAACCTTAATYTATCTTAAATACTTGTGAAGCCAAGGAAAATTATGGCGTTTGAGAYGGCACCAAGCTAAGATCAATCCCATTCCTCGCTTTTTTATGACCTCAAATGTATAGGCATACAAATGCACAGGCAGAAATCATGTCATTAGAAAAAAGATTCCTTACCCTTCATCTAAGCAYCCTTTTTCTCTTGATGGTTTGGGCAACAGTCCAGACAATAACAGGAAGCACAGTTTTACAAGGCAAATATTATTAAAAATACAAAATGAATACTGTGAAAGACAAATATGCAGTATGCCAATTACTGTGATAAGTAACAGTGTGAGCTCATTATAGCAGAGACATAGAAGATAATCAGATAATGCAAAGGATCATGTTAATCTGTACACAAAATCAATTCATATTATCAGGGAAAAATAAAAAAGTGACATAAAACAGTGTAAAATTTATCATACTCTCCAGCGTTCCTGACCAAAAAACATGCCCAAAAAATGCTTCAAAAAGAGTTGTTCTATGTTTAAAKCGTTTCCTTTCTGTCAGCCAAGAAACTGGGCACTATGATTGACATCTGTGAATACCCAGGTCCTCCCTTAGTTTTCAGAGAAGCAAATGATTTTAATGACAATCAAGAARTGCTCATGAGGACAGATTTACTGGGTCTTTGGGACCATTCATCAGTATAGTGTAGGGGTWATTCTAAAACTATTCTGAAAAATTTTGATTCATGAATGTCTCAAGAGAAAAAGACACTGCATGAAGTTCAGGAGAGCCCTGGCCCTACCTGCAGAGCCAGCATTTGCAATTGAAATGTAATAGCACATTATTTACCTAAACAGCTGTACTGAATAGTGTATCCCAGTATTGGTGCTGCTGGTGCTATCGTGGTTGAAGAAGAAGAAACAGTAGAGAGAAGGAAAATCACTGAGTTGATATACTGGCTTTCAATATCCCTAAAAAGCAATTGTTCTCCTACAACTCTGTATATTTCTCTTTTTCCCAAATACATAAATTCACCACTTCTCTTTTCCTATTTTTTTTTTTKCTCCTTTTACCTGGAACATTTCTTTCATTCTGCTAGTACCAATTACTTTTTCTCTCGGAGGGCAATTTGTTAGAACRTTATTTGTTAAACTCTGCCAAGTTCTGCTCTAGAATTGTAGCTGTTCTCTCTATTTCAGAACTAAAGAAAGACCTGTGTGCCTAAAAGCTTGTCTAGTTTCTTGARGTTTTTTTCCCCAGCTATACTACTTTGCTCTAATAAAAGATTTGTCCTTTATTACAAGTCTTGTTTGCCTGCACTATGCATGGGGCCTGGAACATGTAATAGTGAAGCTATGCATATGGCATTAYAAAGTCAAGGGCAGCCCAGGTTATCATTACTTTTTTACCAAGTTTCATTTCAATAATTTTTCTCTAAGAATCACCTGTAGTGAAAGCACTTATATTTTATTTAATAATAAACTCTGTTAAACTTTAGAAAAACTRTGCTTCTGAATTATGTAAGACTGGAGCTGCAGGTAGCAGATTCTGTTAAAATTTTATCTTTTCTGTCTTAAGCATTATTTAGCTTTGTTTCACTTGTTCTCTCAAACTCTTAGAAATYACAAATGTCTTTTGTGTCCCTCTGTTGCTCCCTCCTTGTTCCCCTTTCTGTAGACAATTGTCTCTTTTCTTCTTCTCTGTCTTCAGGGGAGCTATAAATTCCTGAAAGAAAAGGAGAAAGTGCTATAATTACCAGCACAGGCACTTAGCGCAGGTAGGAGCTAGCTACCTCTGATTGCTAACAACAGTGTGGCTGCTTTAGAGTGGAGGAGGAAAATCTTTCTCTAACTATCAGCTGGAAGCATAAGCCCTCATTCTAAGGCTAAATGAGCTGAGCCAATGCCAAGGATAAGGAAARAGAGTCAGTCCCTGTTTTGTGAAAGCAGTTTGTGTCTCTTTCACACTTGGGCAAGAGTGTTGAGGAATACTCCTTTCCATAGGAATTTGAAATGCTAGAGTTAGTGTGTGACATTCTTTTTTTTTCTCCTCTACTGCTGGGTTTAGAAGACCAGTTTAACCTTAAAAGTTTATCATTTCCTGTTTCAAAATCTCTTCAACCTCTTGCTTCTTTTTATTTGCACTTCCRTATGCATCTTTGGTTAGTTGTTTTTGAGCAAGTTATATCTGACAAACAGTTTTTTACAGTGGGCATGAGGATAATGAATAATAAATGGCAGCTAAAGAAGACAAAGAAAACCAATGAACTAAATCAGAAAATGKCACCTGTTGGACTCAGATGGGACTACAATACTGTTGCTGTGTGGTGCTTTAACTTAATAGATTTTATCTTACTCAAAATAGAACCCCTAAGCAAATACCATTTCCTTGTCTCACATCAAATAAAAGGAAATAACAATCAGAGAAATGAAAATGTTTTCTGAAGGGGAAACCTGAAGGCCCTTAATGTGGTTCTGGGTTTTTCTCTCTTTTCTTTCTTTTCTTCTACCCTCAGTCTGGGAACAGGAAAATAATAAAAGAAAGTATTTTTTTACAAATTTGCAGCTCATTTGGTTCTTCCTTTGTCTTTCCCTTAAAGAGTTCATAGTTTTAGTCGAAATATCCTTTTCTTTGGCATTTTCCTCCTTGAGAATGTGTCGTTCCAATACTTGTTCCAATGTATGAGCACAAAAAACCAAATAAAACCCACAAAAACACAACAAAACAAAACAAACAAACAAATAAACCCCCAAAAAACCAAAAAACCCACAAACAACGAGCTCTCCCCCAAAAAAAAATCAACTCCACTCCCCTCCAAAACAAAAGAACAACCAAAAAACCCCAAAACAAAACAAAAAMCCAACAAAAACAAATGCCAGATGTAACCTACATTTCCTGCTACACTTTGGTCCTTTGCTTTTCAGGAATTTATGTAGAGTATGTGTCAATCATCCTTTATCCACCTTGCACATTGTGCTACTCCTCATATTCTATTMTATGAAAGACATTCTTTTTCCAAGGGATATCCAAAATGAAGATGTATCTCAGAGATTGAAGCTGCCTGCTGCTGTGCCTGCTGTCATTGCTCCTGTCACCAACATAAATGCAAGCAATCAGAGCAACAGTGAGGCAGACAGAAGTGGTGACAAAAGCAATAGAACTGGGGAAAGAGGTCGCGGTAATGCCACAGTTGCCATCAATTACCTGTATGGGGAGAGTTCAGCTCATGCTCTGCTGTATTTTAATAACTGGAAAATAAGGTGTTGCTTATCTTTTTAGATTGCTTCTCTTTAGACCTTATGCAGGTTTCTGTGCACGTTTAGTTTCCAAGACTTCAAGTAGRAGCTAACTTCAGGAAGACTGCTCACAGAGCATTCAGTTGAAAATCAACATGTGTGCACAGGATTCCTTCCTTATGCATAAGAAAATCCTTTTTTAAACACAAACACAGTCTGATCAGTAATTCTATGTATTAAGCGAACATCCTCCATTTTAAGTGAAAGGCTGACAATTTATTTTCAAATTTTATGGGCAGAGAGGGGAAGACAGAAACAATATCAGAGCTATGTCACAATGCTGTAATAACCTCTTAAATATGCAAATAAAATARAGAATGCAAACTGGTGCTTAGGTGTTCAAAGTAAGTTCATGAATTCCATTATCTCAGTTTCTCATATTTTTATGTTAAACTCTTCAATTATAACTTTAGTATAATTTTAGAGATAAATTTAAAAGAGAAATAGAAATATTTKTTTTGGATACAAATTCAACTAAGCTTGGCAGCTTAATTTCACACAACAATTCTGTACTTTGCTAAGACCTGATGAAGAACCTAGAATTGAAAGACTGGACTGAAAACTGATGCAAAAGAGGGAGTATAATAAACTCCCAAGTACCTAACTTTTTTTTTTTTAAGAGCTTTCATAAGAGTCAGTTTGAATATTGCTCATTAGCTGACTGAAGAAGTTTGAAAGCTTTGTAGTCCATACCCTAAACTCTCCTGAATTTCAGCCTAATGATAATGGGGACTTGATTCTTAAACTGTACTGGAATCAAAATGTCTGAGTTCAGTTTTCAGATCTCTTAYAAATGTCCCCATTACTTTCAGTGAGTCTGAACCTCAATTTTTCATCATTAAAACAGAATACAATTTTTTCCAGTCTTTTGAAATAAGAAAAGAGCACATTTTATAATGTGCTGCATGATATCCAGCCTAAGGATTCACAATCTCCTTTAATGTTTATTGGCTCAGCTACAAAATAGAGATATAACCTTTTAATTAGGTTTGGGTTCAACTGAACAGTTTTCAAGGAGCCACCCTGGGTGAGATCAATTCCTTTCCTGCTTAGCTAACTGTTCTACCTTCCACAAGTCCCATGTGGGCAAAGAGCCCAGAGAAGCAGCTAAAGCTGCTAATGGGTGAACATAGTTGGTGTGAGAGTGCAAGAGGAATGCCCTTTACTTTTCCAATMAGCAAGGTCTGCTCACTT
This sequence comes from Cardinalis cardinalis, assembly GCA_014549065.1. Classification (NCBI taxonomy): domain Eukaryota; kingdom Metazoa; phylum Chordata; class Aves; order Passeriformes; family Cardinalidae; genus Cardinalis; species Cardinalis cardinalis. The sequence goes on from JACDOX010000018.1 coordinate 6,912,083, forward strand.
GGTAAAGGTGTAACTGACTATATTGTGTAAGAAGTTTTCTGTATTTAGACTACACATTAACAGTTTGGGTTATTTTCATAATTCTACCAACATACAGCTCACTTCCTGCTTACTCAGTCCAGGTCATGTTAATTGTAAACCACTTTTCTGAGTAATGTAACAGCTCATGGTAATAATTTTCCTCTATTACTTTAGAAAATTAAAGAAAATAACTCCAGTCATCACTTCAGTGAAGAAGATTGGACTCCAATACTGCTGAGTGTRTAATCATGGAGTATGTTTTGCATTAACCCCACAGCAGGAGAACTATACAGGGAAAACAATAATGCTTGTGAGTACAATTGATTAGTCATCTCAAGACAGATCTAAGAACTAACTTAGTCACCTGCAATGACATAAATTTATGTAGGTGACATTTAGGAAGCTTCCTGAAAGTCACAATTTATGTACATTACATGGTCACTCCAAAATTGASACAAGTGAGACAGTCTGTTCAATCACAGATCTTGAAAGAGTAGGGACAGGGGACTGGGCATGGCAACATTGCCATATATTAAAAATCTTATGGTGTGGATACCTCCAAAACAATGTGTTTCCTTTCACATACAAATATTCTTAGTGATAACTTGTGAAAAACAGGCAAAATCAGGGAAAAAAATAATAAAAGATGCACCTTCCAAAAGCCTTTTCTGACATAAAGTAACAGCAATAAATCTTACCACCTTCATCTCTCTAGCAGAAGCAGTAAATCAAAAACTCAGTTAATCAGATACATATATTACTGGTATTCTGTTTAGTTTTATTTTAGAAATGATCCATAATACCTGCAAACCATATAATATTTTAGATCCTCTGCAGATCCTCTGACTGAATCTAGATGCTCAAAAGAGAATTCAATTGGCTGCTTTTCACTTCTTCTTCATGTTGAATGTRTTTATGAGAAAATTTACCCGACCAGCACCTTTTCAGTATTCTTCATCTAGAAAGAATTCCTGCTTTAGGCAGACCATAGCCAGCAGATCAAATGAGGTGATCCCTCCCATCTGCTCAGCTCTGGTAAGGCACATTAATGGTGCTGTCTACATCCATGGGCTCCCAGCTGCAGGAGAAACATGGACTTGCTACGGTAAGTCCAGCACAGGGCCACAAAGATTATGAAGGRGCTGAAGCATTTCTCACACAAGAAGAGAGGGAGAAAGATGAAACTGTTCAGCCTGGAGAAAGAAAAGGAGATCTCTTCATTGTGTGTAAATCTCTGATGGGGTGAATAAAGAAGATTGAATTTTCTTAGCCATGCTAATGAAAAGAACAAGAGGCAACAGGCACAAACTGATATACGATAACATCTGTTTAAACATTAAAAAAAMCCTTATTTCTGAAGGTGGTTGAAAATGAATTGTCCAGAGATGTGGATTGTCTGTGCTTGGAGATGTTCAAACTCTACTGGTTAAAACACTGAGCAACCTGCTGTATGTGACCTTTCCTCTGAGTGGCTTCATACTCAATTAGACAGTTTTAATAAAGTCAAACCAATTAACCAACAGGGCATGCATTTACTTGAAASAGAATAGAACAAGGTTAAATTTGTTAGTGTGTATTGTTATGAATGTGAAATCTGGAAATTGAAATTTGAAAGCCAGATTATCTGCATGTCTGGATTTTTCTATGTGTTTTTTGCTGGCAATTCTATCCTTGTCAAAAGCCTCACTTATATCCTTTTAGMAAACCTAGATTTTCTGGGAAAAAATATTAGAAGAATTGCAAGAAATTTTCTTCTGAAATGTTGTATAGAGAGGTCCTTATCACCACAAACTGCTGTCTCTTCCCATCTGAYCACTTATTTCTGTCTTTTAGTCTGCTGGGTCCTCTTCTGGCTTTTCATTAAGAATGGACCTATGAGCCTGACAAAAGTTGTCAAAATGTTCAGTTTAYATCTCTCTGAAAATATTTTTCACATCTTCCTGACACTCACCGAGAAAGACCAACAAACAAATAAATTTAGTTAGGACATTAAAAAATTTCYTTGAGATTCTTCTCCTTATCCTACTCAGTGGTATTTCCCAGATTCCTCTTGATATCATCTTACAAAGAAATGTGCATGTATATGTGTAGACATTCATGCCACTTTGTTATTGCAAGAAATCTGCAAAAATTCTCTGTTGCATGGTAACTTGAAGGTCTCCCCATAGCTTCCAGCATTATTTTACTTGATTGTTAGTCAAAGATCTGACACTTGTTAGGAACAATCTTTGTAAGTCCTTTGGGTGATAACTGACAAAGCCTTTATAGTGTGCTTCATATTTACATTCCTTAACATCAGGCTATAAAATACCAATTTGTGAGAAACTATAATTTACTGGGAGATAACAAGTATTCATGCCTTTTATTSTTGTATTTTTGCATTGAATGCCATAAATCAAACCTGGCATGAGATGAAGAAGCAGCTTATTTTAAGGTGTATGTAGAAAGAGAATCAAAACTGAAGACTATATATTTTCAACATATTTATGGGACTGTTTTTCTTTGTGCCTTTTTTTTTTTTTTGACCATGGCTGATTCAAGTGCGGTAACCCAAGACAGAAATGAATGATAAATATACATCCAGATTTGTGGTTCTTATATTAATTATTAATGTACAACATTTCTTAATATATAATATATGACAAATTTATAAATTTATAAACATAATTTCTTCAAAGAGAAATCCTTGTGAAAATGTTATCACCATTATGCGCAACAGTCTCTGAAACATTTTTTTGTTATCACAGAATATGTTGCTCAATCCAGTTAAACTTTCTGATATACTCTTAGAAACTGAACTCTATGACTGGTGTAGGGGAACCGASTTCTTTAGTGCAATATGTTCAGAAGTGAGATACAAGCTGGTAAAATATGTGTACGTGCACAAAATTTAGTTTCCAAAAATTCCACAAGATCATTGATCCCCATTCAAGTTAATGAGTGCTCTTACTCTGTAAAACAGTTTTACCTAATATTTCTTTATGTTTATATGTATATAAGGTCTTGAACAATGTTTTTAATGTGACTGACTGATTTTTTAATGGTGATAAAATTTCCTGTGTTGAGATCCCAAGAACTGGAAGTAGCATTTCAGATGGGGTTTAACCAGGGAGAAATAGAGGGTCAGTGTCACCTTCCTTGACCTCCTRTCCTGTTGCTTTCTGGGCTGACATAATTGCACAATTATGTCCCAGCCCCCCCAGGTCCTGCTCAGCAGGGCAGCTTTCAATCTGTTCATCTTCCAGACTAGATTGATACTGGAGGTTGCCCCAGCACAGGTGCATCACCTTGCACTCAATCCTGTTCAATCTCATGAGATTTCCATGCCTCACTTCTCAATTTCATCTATGTCCCTCTGGATGGCATGCTATCCTTCAGGTGTGTCAACTRCACCACTCAGCTTGGTGTCACCTGCAAATTTGCTAAGGGTGCACTCAAACCCTTTGTCAAATCAGTAATGAAGATTTAGTATAAAAAGTTTCTAGTAGCATCATGAAATTTTTTAGATTCASAAAAAAGTCCTAGAAATAGAAGAGAGATAACAAGAAAAAAGCCGCTCAAAATACATCAATAAATGGTAGGAAAAACGATGAAGTATTTCCAGGCTCGTACACAATATGAAGTGACCTGATGAGAAATGCATTTCTATCACTCATGTACAGAATTCAGATGTTCCACGTGATACTCTAAGATTAAGCTCTTCCTCCTGAGTTTTCCCCCGAATCTCTGGTTCTTCCAGAATGTCAGGAATGGCAACTTCTTCCTTTAAGAGTCACCATTTGCCTACTTTTCCTTGTCCTAAACCYCTTGTCCTTTGTAAACCATGGTTTCTTTGTCATTTGTATGACATTCTTTATGATAATAAGAAGTGTATTAGAGCAAAGTTGCATCCAGAATTCAACAACGCGCTGTCTATTCAAGTGTGCTTTCTGTCTGTGACCTTCATGCAGCAGCTTCTGTCCCACATATCAATGAGTTCACAGCAGGAGTAGATGAAAAGAGTGTAGATGATAAGGATGGTTAAGGTCTTAAGGATGGGAAAAGATTCAAAGCCAGAAGACTTTGAAACTGCAAAAAATGCCCATTACTGTGGTATATAGGAGTTACTTAGCATCAGAAGACTGTTCACAGAAGACTGCATGCTGAAAAATAATACTTTTTTGTAAAGGAAAAGAATCTACACTGGATKTTGATATTTGAAGAGATACCCACAGAGTTTACTCTTCAGATGCCATGCAAGCTTTCATCAGTTGTCTCACCTCCAAATATTCTTGTTAGTGTATGTCACATGCAGTCCTATTCTTTAAATTTACAGGGTAAGACAAGAGTAGAGTGAAAATAACCACTTTAGAGGAGACTTTGTTTTGTTTGATTTGCTTTGTTGTTTTTTGTTTGTTTGCTTTTTTTGTTTTTTGGGTTTTTTTCCCCGAAGATAGATACATAATTTTGAATTCAGAATGGGGGGGGAGGGGGTTTGGGGGGTGGGAATCAGAACCAACAAATGTATATTTTCAGATGATGTTTCCTTATTTTTTGTGTGAGCTATACWAAGTATATTGAGTTAGTATAGCTCTGGTGTGCAATTTTTCAACTTACCACTCTTAATTTASCAATAGGCTCTTGTTAAGAACAGAATATTTTAAATATTTAAAATATTTAAATTACATTTTAAAAAAATGTAATTCTTTCCATTGTACTGAATGAAATTTCTGAGCATAACATAACACAGAAAACATCTTCCTTCTGTACCTCTATTTCTTAAACCGTCTGAACAGTGAAYAAGACTGTCAGGACTCTTCTTGTTRTTCATTCCTATATGTAAGAAAAGACAGAAAGGGATTTCTTATACCCCATCTGTAAATTCTAACTAGCAGTACTGGGCATGTTTTTCAGTCTGAAATAGTCTCAGTCTCAWCATAATATGAAATGGAAATAGTTATTAAAATATTTKTTCTTTCCATAAAATGATAATAAATGTATATTTAGCCAGTCATATTTTGGATTTTCAAGTCAAGTCAAAAGAGTAAGCTAGTTAAGAAAATTTTGTAGATCTCCTTAGATGTTCTTTTTCTGAGAACCRTATCATTTGGTGCCATCACATTTATTAGAAGTGTAAGTACTTCCTCTTCATAAGTACTARCAAAAAGGTATTGAAAAGGCGAGTGGCATCAGAAGAAAGAAAATCAAGCCAAATTAGGTTAAATCTTAAACACAAGGCTTTTCAGATGTCCAGCTTTTGAGACTCATATTTAGGATATTGTCCACAGACAATAGCTGTCTGGAGGAAGARATACAAATGCAAACTGTGCTTCCCTAGTCTGCTCTGCCACAGCCAAGTAGGCTGAGGAATAACACCTAATGCATTSTGTCTGAGGAAAAGCATGGATATATCAGATGTACTTAATTCAGAAAAAGCTGGAACATCCTTACAGARCAGTGGAACTATGGCAGATAAACTAATTCCTAAAACAATTTCTCCTTAAGTAATGTTTCCTACTTTTTGCAGTAAATACTAATAAGAAAAAAAATGACTCAAATTCATTTCAGACATTCAGGGTTGGTTTACAGGAAACTTATTGCTTGTATACATAGAGACTCACAGTTCAATAATTTKACTTGGTTAAACTTCATGTGGGTGGAGTTCAAATTTACACTTGAAAAGATTGAGGAAATAAATTGATCTTTTACATCATTTGACAAATAGTTCTTTTAGCTCATGTTAATTAGAAAGCTAGAGGTGGGGCTTTTTTCCTGAAGAAATGATAGATTTTTTCACTTTTCTTGCATCACACAGTGGTGCAAAAATTGTGCCTTTTAATGATATGTGCATGTAATCTTTAATACAGCAGTAACCATATTGAATACTTTATGCTGGAAGACTTAAATTGCAGAGTAATGACTTACAAAGAAGGAAAAATCAGGACATGTCTAACCTKCTTTCACAGATTCTTTCTTAAATATTTGTCCTTGTGCTTAAWGATACTGTATAGTGCTTAAAAATCATCGTGATACTTTTTATTATAGCCCTGATTGTTTTGCTCATAAAGTTTGCACTTGGAGAGAATGACATGTGTTGGTAATAATCCAACATGAAGTTCTGAATTAATTTTAACTTGTAGCAGACCTGAATGAATATTCCAAATATCTATAAGGTACTTCAAGCTCTTTATTCCCATTTAATATAATAGCACTTGAGTGTATCCAACATCTTTCAGTATCAGAAGCTCTTTTTTATTAAAAATTTGAAATGCTGAAACAGTTGTTAATAACAAAATATCACCTAGAGTATAGCTAGCCTTGAGAAAATTTAATTGCCTGTACCAAAAACAACATTGTGGCAAGAAACAAGAGATATTTAAACTCTCYTCTGAAGTGTTTATTTTCTTAGTAATAATGTATATTAAGGTACAGTGTACATAGTATTGTTTCCTCAAGAGCTGAGTGACCGATTCAGACAAAACTTGTGAATCATTTAAGTTAGTGGTAGCATGYCCTAAAGAGACTCCTTAAGAAAAAGGATTTACAAGCACATTGGGAACATACTATTTACCATTTAGGCTGTGGAAACATTTTAATTCACATATTTGAAGTGAATTCAGGGAATAAGAGCGGATGCYTCTTTTTTGCAGTCTAAACTGTACCATAGCAGATGATTCAGTAGCWTGAATTGCAGATCTTCCATTTCAATCTGAGCTTTTATGTATAAAAGCTTGGAAGTGTTTCAACTTTTCAAACCAATTAAAATTGCCACTGCTAAATTGAATTTGAATATTGCTTGTTTTACAGTCAGTTACTTCCTTCCGATTCCTTTTTCTTTTTTCTTTTAGTTTGGAGTGGGTAATATTTCTGCAGTACTACTAAGATGAATGAAGAAGAAAGTAAATAAATGCACAGATCAAGACCTTGCACAGAACTCTGAAATATTCATCATAAAGAAAAGGAAAAGGAAAGTAGGAGAACAGTGCAGGAAAAGAAAAAAAAAAATCACCCTTTATTTTTTACAGGGATGGTAAGAATATCACAACAATTGCCCTTGAAAATATCAATGTTGGATGAATCAAATGACAAATTGTCAACAGCATGCCAGTAATTATGTCAAATAATTGTTTTTCTTTCATGCAAATAAAAATGGAAATCAACATACTTAACAGAGGATTGTATGCAGTTTAAGAGAGGGATAAATCACTTTGAAATAGCTCTGTGTGTTTACCCCTAAACTGCAAGTAATTAAACAATAAATGTTTGGATATTTCTGTTGATTCAATCCTTAGGAAAAAATGACTTGCATACTAAAAAAAAAASTCTGTGATCTTGCTTGACTCCCCATTCAATTTTATTTTTCCACTGCTTGGAAAAGAGAGATTCAGTTACTAGCTTTCAAATTATAACCATTTTGTGTTCTGGTATTCAGAACTAAAGAGCAACCTATTTGTCTTAACACTTTCAAGGACAGTGCTGTGTTCCTCCATGATTATGTATATTCATGTCAATGGGCCAACTGAAATAAAGAAACATGATTGTATGCAGGTTTAAAGAAGTCCAAGAATATCATAAACTCCTGATGTCAACTTTCAATTAGTGCAATATTAGCTAGGAAAATTGAGAGGAACAAAATAAGCATTTTAAAGAGGAGATGTTTGTGGTGAAAGAGAGATAATCTATCCTACATACTATTTTCTCGCATTGTTGTCTTTTAGGAGTGTTTTTATAGAAGTTATATCCTTTTAATARCCTGTTACATAGATTTATAACCAATTGATTAAATGTCCATCAGTATTCATTCTAACCTCATATGAAAACTACCATGAGCACATTATAGAAAAAGCAGCATTAGCTTAACAATATATGTATATATTTATTTCATATATAATATGCACAACAAATAGTTACACGGATTTTTAAGGTATTACAAATGTGTTAGTGCCTCCTCTTATTGGAATATTTTCTTTCATTTTATAAAAGCAGCTATGACTGCAGCCTCATTTTGTAATGACGGTATCATTTTAAGCATTTTCCTCAAATAAGTTAGCTTCTCAGTGTGCTTTTCACAACCTTTGTATTCCTGCCTTTACCAGTACTATAAAATAGTTTGGCATAATCAGCCTGCTCTTATCTGTCTAGACTTAAATTTTCCTTTCCTCCWGTGATTTCATTGAGTCTGCTACAGCCAGTGCTAGTGACTGATTCTCTTTGAGATCTTGGAGCTATGAATATGTGAAGAACAAGGACAAGAAAAGGATTTTTGTATTTCCTTATCTAGTTCCCAAACAGATTATGGGCTACCTGAACTTGGCTTACATATTCAGAAATTATTGCAATTTGAAGTTAATAATTCTCTTAGGAGATTATTTGGTATCTCCAGCCTTGCTTGAAMTGGACATAAACATTGTATTTCTTTTCTGCTTTCCAGATGGAAAGATTGTCTGCTTTCCAAATGGAAATAACTTTTGATGATGGTTCTTTTCAAAACTTGATCCAAAAAAATCAATGAGTTCTGCTGCTCCCAATTGACATGAGTAGAAAGTGGTCTCCAGACAAMGGCAAAGTGGCAATGATTCCCATGCCCAACACCACAAAGTATTTGGGAAACAAAGGCAGTAAAGGAAGGAGAGGTCCTGCAGTTTCCCCCAGCCTGAAAACAGTGAAATACATGGACAAACAACAGTGAGGATGTGGGTTGTTTTGATTAAGCAACTTGGTCACACCCACGCTGTGTCAGTCTCTGCCCTCTTCTCTGTCACCAGGACACTACCAAATTGTTTATCAACTCAGATGCTACTTAGAACTTTACATCAACGTTATGGAAAGGATTCACACTGTTTTCTTTCAAACAGTAAGATGTCTATTGCCAGTCCTACTATAGGCCCCTTAAGTACCTGGTATCCCTCATTAATGAACAGTCAACTAGTCTGAGGCACTTCAGTGAAGGTAGCCCAATCAGACATTTCTGAACTGATTCGGGACTTTAGGAGTGTGAGAGCATTGTTCCAAGCAAAATTARTAAAATGTCTCAACAAATTGAACATTAAAAGAAATTTCTTCTGCACCATTTGCTTCTTATTGAACCAAKCCTTCASATCTCAGCAGGCYGTCTTTCACAGTTTTTCAGAAAAATCTCAGAACTTCTTTAAATTTAGGACTTAGTTTTAATCCTCCTACTTTCTCGTAATATCAGCCTTTGGCTTCATTGTAGCTTAATTACAAACTTTTCTAGTGATCCAGTCTTGTAGGTCTGTCACTTTTCTTGAGTCATTCAGAGATGTCTGGTAATGGAAGCAAAAAAGTAAGTACAGGTCCAAGAAAGAAAGCACTTTTTACAGTAGATAACACAGGAATTTTCCACTAAGGAAAAAAAATATGCTTGTTGAATAATATGTTGTCTCATTTTTCTTAGATTTCTTTACACTGAAAACCATTTTCTTTTCCAAAGTTCTTCCTTTTGCTTGGCTAATAGACTAATACCTACATAATGTTAAGATGCCCCGCTTAATGTGACCACTTAATCTCTACCAAAATTCATACAAAATTCTCATAGCTGTCCCATCTATTGCTCTGTTAAACATTGAATGGTTAAATTTGTTCTAGGGATTTCTTTTTAGTCAAAAAAAGTATTTAAATAATAAAAAACTTTTTTTCCTCTTACAGCACTGAAATTTCAAAGCTTTTCCTTTACACAGTCTGTCTCGTTCAAAAATCCATYTGAGAGATGGTGAAATATTCCTATAGAGTTAGCTGATATACCTCTTATTGTATGTTCCAAGTGAAAATATTCAGGAAAGTATCTTTAAAATACTGTCACTTACATCATCACTTACATCACTTGAATTATAAACTATTATTTTTCTTTAGAGCTTGTCAACAAGCATTCTATTTTGTAGGTATTACTCAAGGAAAGTATTTATTGTCATAGTCCTGCCTTTGACTCATGGCACTGTAGATATCGTCTTTGGTCTTTCCAAATCACTGTGTGGAACAARTGAATTGTCTGAGGTTCTGTTCCAAGAAAATATTTTAAATAAAAGCATTCTTTTCTGCTCATATATCCAATCAATTTTTAACTCAGTGTTAGCCTGCAAATTCTATTTTACTTCTTGGTTGTTTGTATGAACAAAAATTAACTTTCATCTACATCACAAGTGAAGTAATTCCATCTATGCCTGTATACCAACATGCTTTGAAATGTACACTGGGAAACCAAGGTTGGAATGTGTCTCATTTTCTTTGCATCCTTTTTCRGGTGTGGTACCAAAGGATGTCATTCAACCGTGCATTTCCTCTGATGTAAAATCCATTTTAAAAACAGCTGGACACTCATTCCTCCATCCATGTAACAAGCTCATGTTTTCTCTGCTTTGTCAAGCGTTAGTGAAACTCTACAGTAAGCTAAATACCTGAAATAATTCAGGTAAAAACTCAACATTCAAATAAACATTAAATCTTTTGCAGCCTATAGTCTTATAATGGTAATGTAAAAAATTTCCATTTGCATAACAGAGGGAAGTGGTTAGAGTAGGAAACTAGGAAGCAAAGTAATTTTTATTTTTTTTAGTAATGGACAACTATTCGTCAAATCGTTCGAATTCTGACTTGATTCTCATGTTCTCCTTATAAACAAAATGRCTAGTTAACTCCCTGTTTTCCATAGCACTAGTTTTTTAATTAATTSTGCCTTCACTGAAATCAAAAGCAAGTAAATTCTCTACTAAATCTTACTGAGCAATATTATGAGGATTTAATTAATGTAGTTATGTTTTTGAAAAAAACACCACCAAACAGGTATGGATCAGATATGTGGATGAGACCCCCCAAACCCCGAAAGCTGTGTAGGGTCTTAGACCTACATTACAAAGTTCTTTCAGGAAAAAAAAAATTATTCAGAATGATATTATGTAAATTCATGTTTGTGTTTCTTAGAAAGAGACACACTCCTAATAGTAAAAAATTAATAGCAAAGAGCTTTCCACTTGTTTATTCTCTTGAGTTATTCTGCTTGGTAACTGGGTGCTTCTTTTATAATCAAAAGCAAATTAGCATTACATATCTCAAAGAAGGAAGGATTAGCTTTGAGAGAATGTGGTCTAGTTGTATCTGCTTTGTATCACAAAAATACTGAGCTATTAGAGAATGTGTACATCTTTTTATTACTGATGTAGCTATCTTGTAAATGTCCTTGCTTTTCTGTGCCACAACAGATTATAATTATTTTCCTCTTTAGAAAYTCAGTGTACATCATATGTGCATCTTCTCCACATTATTTCTGCAATGAATTTTCAAGGCAAAGATAAATGGTTGCTGTGGTGTTGATGGACATGGTTTCAAGATTGAAAGAAAACTGTAGCAGGGTACCTTTCAATTCTAGCAAATCTCAATACTCAGTTGATTTGCAACTGAATAAAGATTAATTTTCACACTCATSAAACTTCCATATTTAAAAAAAATCTTGTTATGCGTGATGGTGATAAACAAAGTATGAAAGAACAATGCAGAAGACTTAAATGGGATACAGAATGWCTTTTTCAGGTCCCTCCTCAGAGAGACTGAACGGAAAGACTTATGCCTGGGTCTTCTGTCGTTAGCTGGGTTTGAAAAAGGGTTTGCTTTTTGTGCATAAGAAATCTTTCCTATGCTTCTAACAAACATATTTCAATTTTTTATTTTCTTAAAATGATGAATCTTCACAGAATTATGTGATTTGCATGAACAGGAATTTTTCTGAAAGGAACAGGAGAAAATTCCTATACAGTTTAGACAGCTGGTGTAAATGGCATCATTGCCACTTAGGTCTCKTTGATATAGTCATACCTGGATACATTTAGGTGTTAATTATGCAGTGAAGAGCTGTTTTAATCACAGCATTGATACAGCAATGGATATTCCATAAGTTAAAACAAAAATTAATAATTTCATGCATGAATAATCAAACTTCATGTCCTAAATAGTGCAGAAAAGAGTCACAAAGTTCTAATGCATTCAGGTTCATAGGAGAGACCAGGAGGTAGAACAGTGATAAATTATTGTTGTTTCTGTTCCATTTATTTAAGAGAGCTGGCTAAAACACTGTCAACTAAATGGGTCATCTAACTTCTAACTGTAGAATGATTTTTCCTGAGGTTTCCCATCAGTGCTTATTGTACCTCATCTTTTCACAGCCCTGCAGCTGTGGGATTGTTAATGGTATTTCTTAGCTATCTCAGGAAGGTGTTTTCACATGGTGCAAGCTCTGCCAGCTCACCTGCATRAGTATATGTCATTTTCCTGATCCTGTGGCCTTCAATTCAGAGTACTTCTCAGATTCAACACAGGCTCCCACTTAGCTGTGCATCACACTGTTAGCTCACACTGTTTGCCACTAAGCCTTTTTGCTCCCCTGCTCTTTTCCTAATATCTCTCACTAAGATAAAATTACTATAGTATTTCATTTTAGGTGTTATTTTTACAGTMAATGGTAGCACATTAGTGTGCAAATGTGAAAAATGTAATGGCAAAAAAATCTTTCATCATCAAATATGTTGACTGACTTTGTAAAACAATATCTATTTATCATATTGTAAATCATGAACCATATTATGAAATATTAAGATCCTTAAATGAAAATGAACTAGGATAATGTGAATCATAATCAGGTCCTCCTTTGTCACATCCTTGCATAGCACAACTAATAAAGAAACAAACCTGTTAGATATAAATATAAAAACATTTCACTGGAGCAGGTTTCTCAGGCTCTGTCTAACTTGAGCACTGTCAGAGATAGGGCATCCACAGCCTCTCTGGGCAACCTGTTCCACTCTCACAGCAAAGAACTTCCTCCCAAAAGCTAATCTAAACCAAATCTAAACCTTCTTTTATCTTTAATCCCTTGTCCTGTCACTACGTGCTCTTCTAAAAGGTCTCTCTCCATCTTTCTTGTAGGCTCCCTTCACATACTGCATGTGAAGGCTGCAATTAGGTGACCTCAAAGCCTTCTTGTGTTGCAGGCTGAACGAACCCAATTCTCTCAGCTTTCCCCTATAGAAGGGGTCTTTTGTCCCTCTAATCATTTTGCTGGTCCTCATCTGGGTGCCATACTTCAGGTGGAGTCTCATCATGGTGGAATATAGTCAGCATGATCTCCCTCAACCTGCTGGCCATGCTGCTTTTGATGCAGCCCAGAGCACGGTTGGCTTTCTGGACTTCAAGCACACRTTGCACAGAAGCTTCTTTTGTCTGTGTGCTTAAAGGAAAAACTGTTTGAAAATGGATTAAGTAGTTTTGGGGCCAGCAATGGCTTTCTACAGCTGCCAGCCTGTCCATTGACCACAGTTTCTTTAGGCAGGAAGTAAATCTACMTCTCTCCAAAGGCAATGCCTTTCACAGCCAGTCTCCACTCCTAGAGCAGGGCCTGCTTTTAAAATATAACTATTAAGTAATTATAGCTTTTCAACTAAGAAAATAAAATTGCAGTTCTCATGTCATGAAATAGTCAACATGGAGATAAAGAAGAATTCTACCTTTATTACTCTCACCATGCTTTGATGTGATCTCACCATCCTCTCTGAGGTGGATTGAAGTAGGCAAGCCTCAGCCATTCTAACACAGCCAGGAGAAGAAAAGGTACTTTATTAAAAAAGGATGGAAGTTTTCATCCCCTCCTTTTTCTGCTTCTGACTCAAAAACACTCTCAGGCCTTACCACAATCAGAAAGCTGACTTAGTCTCCTGTTGCTGTGACCAGTAGCTGACCCCTGGGTCTCCAAGTTTCTGTCATCTGGACATGCCAACCACTCAAGCCCAAAGCCCTTCTGCTCTTGCTTCAAACTCAGGTGTGTACACACAGAGCAAGGTGCACATACAAGGGCACACAGTCTCACACACGTTATAGATCACTACAGTCATCCAGTCTGGACCTAAATCCTCTTGTCTCCTCACACACAGGACTCACATTTTCTAGAGTCTTGCCAGGAGCAGGACCAGACCTGTATGCTTACTTGTAGATGACTTTATCCCCATGGCCTTCCCATTAGCTGACCTCCTGCCCTCTCCTGCAAATCCTTTTGCCTCTTCAGGGTAAGCCCAGACTCATGATCATTCCACGTCGTGGTTCCCAAACCTTTTATGCTACTTGCCAGCTAGTCCAGCTTCATTTTCATCAGCAGTCATGTTCTGCTGCAAACAGCCCAGTTCATCATGCAGCTTCATTGGCCTCTGCAGCTGCTGGTACCAGAAACAGACAAACAGATGGACRGACAGACCTGGTCTGATTCCTGGCATGCAGCACACAGACCTATGCACACACATGCACMCTGAAGAGTCCTCTCAAGAGGGAAAGAGTTGGAGATTAGCACCACAAGAAGAGAGGACAAATTGTGCTGAGTGAGTGCAGGGAATGACCTGACCAAGCATTTGATTACCTGGTTGGAGGTAGCTAAATTAGTTAACTTCAGCAAAGGGGACGTATGTGTTTCATATAAAAGATCAAGCCAATTTAAAAAATGAAAATAGATGAAGAAAAAAGACTCTCTGGCTTGCCTAGCACAAGTTACCCATGTCTGTCACCAAAAATTTACTATGCAGTTCCTCTACATTCTGCTCTTTTCCCAGTTAAAAAAAAAAAAAAAAAAAAGATTATGACATTTTGACCTTAATAAATCTATATTAAGCACTGTATCCTATCTAATCTATACTGGAAGGTTATTGAAATACTTCTAACCAATCTAACATTTTTGCTTTTTTTCCTGACAAAGACGTGCTAATATGACTCTATGTAATTGAAGAAAAAAAGAGTGTAAAATATTACAGTCAAACTTCSAAGAAATCTGAGGGGTTGTGAGGGGGCGTTGTTCGTGCAAGRGTGTTTTCTTGTTGTTGTTTTCTTGTGACTTTTAAAACAGGATAAACTGTTAGTATTCTCTGGCAGCCACCTTGAAACTGCCTGGTTTTCTATATTCCAAAAAATTATATTTTCCTTCCAGAATCCATCATATAGAAGATTACTTAATATCTTGTACTACTCAGTAAGGAAGGATCTTCAAGCAAATCATCCTTTTTCTTTGTCTTCTTTGACAGTATATTATCAGCAGTTTCAGTGCTTCTAGCATGACTTGATGAAAGTAACTATTTTTAGGGAATAGAAAGATTTTTGTTCAGGAAAGGAAATTTAATTATCTCATTAATCAGTTCATCACAAAATATTTGGACCTGACACTCAGCAGTGAAAGCTGGGGCATATGAACAATGGAAATAATAATGATATTGTTGGTGATGGTGATAATAATAATAGTARTAATAATAAATAATATTTAAATGTAATGTTTTAATTATCCAATGAGTAATTAATCTGATAAATTTAGAAAGTCTTTGTGCTCATTAAATATCTGCAAGCAAATAAGATTTCCCCGGAAAAGCTATTTTYATTGATATATCTTTCAGCACCAAGAGAGGTTTGAGTTGTGTAATGGGTACAAGTAGTCCTCAGGAGACAAGCCTTATGATATTGTATCTCACCTAGTGGAAACAYGTTAGTGATTCAGACAAAGAAATAAGAACAGGATTAAATATTCTTTGCTTAGAAGAGCAATTTCTCCAGTCACACATGTGAATGCAAAACTTTCAAATTCATCTTCCACAAAGATGCATTGTACAAATATCCAGTTCTTTTAATAAAAATGAAGTACATACTTTTATACTGAAAAAACAGTYGGCATTTATTTTATTTACATTTAATCTTCCCTTAGCATTCCTTTTAACTTCTATAGGACTTTCATTATYATAGCTCACACAGTAGGATATTTCATGACAAGGAATAGTAATGAGCCTCATTTCCATAGGTTAGGAAGAGTGACAAACCAAACTGTAGGCAGCCTGTGTTGTAGGGCCATTGAGGCTTTTAGGGATGCCAGGAGGCACACAGAGCAGAACCAGCTGTGAGATCAGACCACACTGTTCAAGACTGTTCACCCAGGTCCTGAAAASCTSCAAGGATGGAGCCTGCAGGAGCTTCCATGAGCAGCCTGAAGAATGCAGTCTTGCAACCTATCCCTCCTGCATATCTCAAACTGCTTGAAAACAATTTTTTCTCAGAATTTTTTCTCTGAATAACTTATATCATACTGTCTTCATCACTGAGAAGCATTTATCTTTATTTCAAGGATATGATTTTTCCTTCTCTGTTAATATTTCTTCTTGAACATAATCACTTCACACAGGCCGCRTGGAGAACATGAAATATTTTCTATATTCCTATCACCAAATCTTCTTAGTTGGTCTGAGTTTAGGAAGAGGAAAGTGTTCAATAGCTGTATTAGTATACAATCACCTTTGAGTTATTATATATCCTGAGCTGCTCATTCCTAAATAACACAACCTATCAACTTTCATGTATCTCAAGTTCATTGTTTCACTGTTGTATACTCCATTCTGAAAGAGAGCACCAATATATTGTCATTAAAACATACTAGGCTGAAAAAGCTATGAATTTTCCCATACTCTGGAAGATCGCACAGCACAGATTTTGCCATTGAGCCAGAACTTTCTGCCAAACATATTTCTGATAAACAGTTTTGGCAAACTGTTATTTCTAAAAAGAAAGAAAATAGTTTTGGGGTTTCTTTTTATTTTAAAAGCCAGCAATGTTCTCAGTCACAGATGCTCATTGTACAGCAATGACTGGTCATGGTAGGACTGAACTGTATGAGCTGTACTCTGTGAGCGATGATTTCAAAAACAAATGGCCTTGTTAGGTGAATTGCTATAGCTTATCCCAGCATTTTTGGGTGTTCATTTAACCAGCAAAGTGCAAATTGTTCTCTCTCCATTAAGTGTTGAGCTGTAATCTTTTTGACTTTCTTCTCTTGTTAGTGTTGATGCTGGAGACCATAGTAAACCTGTACACCAGATGTGTAAAGTTCTTCCTTTTTCCCTTTAATTTTAAGGGCTAAAAATACTCTAAGTATTTAGAAGTACTCAGACATTTTTTTTGTCCAAGTCCTGCCTAGTGTTACTCTCTGCTGTATGTAGGTTTTTAGCTTAATGTTAAGTTCAAAATGAAAAATATCTGTTGAGCTGTGTGAACTCTGACTGCAAAGGAYATGGCTGTGTAGAGCAGTAATAAAAGTAACATTACCTTGCACTATATTTGAAGTTATTGTATTCCTCATTATTTATCCATAATAGGAGGGCCAAGGTCTGATTTTCAAATCCCTGACTGCTGAAAGCTTGTGTTTCATAGTATAGCCACTGGAACTAATTTTTTTTCCCAGGTGGACACAAAGTGTATGCATATTCACACAAATATAAGAAATGTTAAGGCCCCGGCCTATTCCATCCAACCTTAGTCATTTACCTGAGTGTATAAATTAGAAATCTAACATTGTCTAATGGAAAAAAGATAGCTTACCTTTAACTAATCTACCTCTTTTCAATGCCTATGATGAGGGATCTCAGTCTCAAGCACAGGCACTTGAAGATGATGTCTCCATTTAAAAACCTGAACTCAACCATCAAAGCTTGACAATATTTGCACTAATTAATGGGAAAAAATACATACTGGGATCAGAATTTAATTAAAATTAGTTAATGACACTTAATTGGTTACCTGAACAAAAAGTTGTTTTCCAGTTCAAAAAACCAGAATGCCAGACAACAGAAGTCAGAGTTGTATCTGCTTGCCTTAGTTCACTCCTAAGGCCAAAGAAAGAAACTGAAAAGCTTCTATTTCAAGAATTATTGGAAGAGGATTTAACCARATGTTGTGCAACTTTTTTCTTTATTCTCCAGCTTGGGGTAAAATATTAAACTCTGATCTATTAAAAAAAGAAAAATTGTGATAAAATAAATATGTCTTTTTTTTACCTCTTCATGCTTTTCAATCCTCTTGTGGTCTATAGATGTATATTTCTAATATAATTTTCTTGTTGATTGATTCTTGTTGACCACATCTCCTCTCTAACTTGAAAAATAATATTTTGACAGGCCAATATTCAAAAATAATCAAGAAATTATAATATTATGGCTATGTTTTTCAAACTTTTTTTAAGTAGCTAAGAAATCAGAAATGATACATTTTAAGGTGACCAAMGTGCTGCAAATTAAAATTAAAGAAMACAGCAATACTTTATCCATTTTTAATTCATTTTTAAATGCCAGAAAAGTTATCTTTTTGCAATCTATATACCAGGAGTTATTCCTGAGTGTTTAACAAAACTGAAAGACAGGCTAGTTCTTCAATTTGATCCTGTGTATTAAAGGGAGATCTGAAATACCACCTACTGTAGTAACATATCTTTCTATAAATTACGTGGTAAGCCATGCTCTTGGTCTCTTTGCGCAAAGTTCAATAACAACCTTTTAGCTAGTTAAGRTTTGTTTGGGKTTTTGGTTTTTTTCCAGTCAGTCTTGTTTCTCTAATTCACCATCAATTAACCAAAAATCTCAGTGGAAACAGTGGGGCTGACTAGGGATTCTGATGGGATACAAGGAATTAAATTCTGCATGATAACTGCGTCTTATTTACAACATTTATATTACCAACCTTTGCATACTGCAAGGTTTAATTGAAGTTATACACTCACATCTTGACAGAAAAGCTGTCTGAAGATCATCAAAATTCTTGAGGTAATCAGAAGGAAATTTGCTATCAATTGTGGGTCTATTCGTCTGTTCTATTGGTTTAATTCTTTCACATGCTAAAACTTTATTATTCTTATGCCAATTTAGAAGGGATTTTGTGATCAGTASACAGATAATATGGCAGTTCTGCATGAGCCAGGCATTCAGCAACTTACATCATGAAATGTGACAGAATTACCGATTTCAATAACATTTTATAAGTTTAGAAGCAAGCAATTTTTTATTAACAATTAATTTAGGTAACTTTAATCACATTCATTATTTTGAAATACTTTGTATTTGACATTTATGGTGGAGCCAAAACTTTTTTGYCATTTAGCATACACACTACTAAGGCAGTCTACCCTTTTGTCAGTTTTGGCTATTTCTAATGAAAACTCTTACCTGGAATGGTAATGTTTAGATTTATTTGCTTTAATGTGTATGATTGCATACTGGAATAAAGAAAAAAAAATACAAAGATTTTGTATCTTCACATATCATACTAAACTTATCAAGTACAAGTGTATCACTGCTTCACAGCTTGAGGTGTAATTCCACCCATTAGGAAAATATAAAGTCTAGTCACCTTGAAAGATTATTATTACCATCTCTTCTGCTATTTTCAAAAACAGAATTAGTGGACTAGAAGTTTTCAGTATGAGTTTGAAATATTTTCTCAAATCTGTTCCTACATCTGAGAGCCTAAGACTTCTGTCAGAATTGTGCTACTTCTACTCATTTGCTCTTTATGTGTTTCCTTCCTTTTTGTCATGAGTGTAGCATAGTGCTGGGGGAAAAGAAACAAATGAAATTTGCTGCTACACCAAAAAAAAAKTTATTTCCTTATCTTAAGAAAAAAATTTATGCTTTGTTTAACCATTCATAATCTGATTTCTTTCTTTGAAAGGGAGGGAGGAAGCTGGGCTGGGCAGGTGTGAGAGAATGGACTSTATTGTCCATGTAGCCAACAATATCTTAATTTTGTTCTTGTGATGAAAGTAGTTGGTCACTTAGCTTCTTCTCTAAGAGAATAATATAATCTACATTTCTTATGGTTTATGAGAAATTTCTCATAAAAAAGAAGTAAACGAAATATTTGAGTGGAAAATATATTTATTATTTTTCCATTTATCTAGAAAAACAGGTCAATTTATTGATAAACAGCAAAATCCTTTGTTAATCAGAAAAAAAAAWATGTTGACATTCACCAGTAGAAGAAAACGTGGTTTTGGTCTTCTTTTTTGAACACAAAACACAAAGACTACCCTCTTTGCTCAGTTCTCTTAGGATCCTCTTCTTCCTTAAAACCTTACAGAAAATAGCTACCTAATGCTTTTATTTCTAATGGAAGACAATGTAATGCTCTTCCTGAATCATACCTTGCACTAATCCTGCTGAATAACCATGTACTTTCATTGAAGTTGGTTTTGTCTGTCATTTTATGTTCTAATATCTTGTTACTCTCCTAGTTGGACTGAATGAAAAGTCTCTTTAAAAGCTGCCCAAGAAGTCTTATTTTGCATCTATAGAGGAGCATCATCTTCCCCAGTATGCTTAAATTATCTCCTAACTTTTAGCTGAATTATAAAAAAGTACTTTTAAGAACTTTTTATGTTATCTTTTCCCTTGTGGAGACTGGAAAGGAGGTAGAATACTTACACCTACCATGTATTTATGCTTTTYCCCCCCCTCCCCCTCTATGTGTAAACAAGATTTAGATATATAAAGTATGCATTAAGCCCTCAGCATGAAATATTAGTGCTGTAAGACTTCTTCATTAAAATAACGAAAAAGGCTACAAAATATTTTTATATTATGTGACTGTCTCATCTACAAAGAAGAGGGCAGGTTTTTTGTCAGAATTTTTTTTCCCCTTTAAGTTTTGTAATTTCTTCAAGTACTACCCAGTCCTGTAAGAACTTAACACTTTAATCATATGAAAAACATTGATGCATAACTTTTCCTCCAGGCATATGTGATCACATGAGCACCAAGTACAAATGTATGAAGCACAGTAACTTAGATCCAGCTGGGATGATCAATTTATTTTCTTYTCCATTCCAACTTTTAATATTGATGATCTACTGATGGTTAATCCTATCTCTATTCTTAATATTACCTCCTGCTCACAGTACTGTACCTACTTTTAGGAAATTCGTTCGTTTTTCCATTTCTCTTTTTATATACTACAGTTGCCTTTATTGCTGATGAACCTTCTGGACCTCCAAAAGGATCTGTTCCATTACTTTTCCAGGGAAGGAGTTGAGGCTGACTCATCAGTAGTTTCCCAGGTCCTCTTTCCTGTCYTTTGAGAATGGGAGTAACATTGGTTTTTCTCCTGTAACTGGACACCTCTCCTGTTCTCCATGGTTTTTCAAAGATAATGGATAGTGGCTTAGCAACATCTGCCAGCTYCTCAGCGCCTGTGGGTGCATCCCATCAGAGCCAACAGATTTATGKGTTTTAAGTCTGCCTACTTGATCTCTGACCAAGGGGAAGTCTCTCTTTCTCCAGCCTTCCTCTCTTAAATCCAACATTTAGGATTCCTGAGGGCTTGTCTCAGCAGCAAAGTCAAAGGCATAGCAGGCATTCAGTATTTCCACCTTCTCTGTSTCTTCCATGACCCACTTTTGCTCAACAGCAGCCTCACATTTTCACCAATCTTCCTTTTGCTGCTGATTTTCTTWCAGAAGCCTATCTTGTTGTCCTTGCCAGATTCAATTCCAAGTGGCCTTTGGCCTTTTTTCTTGCATTCCTGAAAATGTTCCTATGGTCCTCCCATGTGACTTGCCTCTTTTTCCACATCCCATAAAATATCTATATGCTCTTTGATATTTGATAAAACTCCCTGCTCATTCATGCAGGTTTCCTGTCCCCCTTACTTGATTTTTTGCTCACTCATTATATTTTGTTATTTGTCCACTGGAAGAAATTTCTGTGTGCAATTTCATTTTCAATCTMTCTACTTTTCTGCAGCAGCAATAGTTTATGAAGATTTATATGACTACCTTGTGATTTTTTTATTTATCTCACRACTGATCAAGCTTAATTATCTTCATTATGCTTGTGGTGAGAAACCTGATATTTAAAGTGTTTTCCATCTTCCAACATCTATAATTATATAGTATTTGAAGTTCCCATMATCTCAAAGTCTCATATCTGACAAACATTTTTTTTATGTTCACTTAGAATGATCAGAAATTATTGCACAATTAAGCAATCCTCAAAAGCCTAAAAGTAAGCCCTCTGTGGTTTTCTTGTGTATTGTTTTTAGCCCTGATTGTCAGCCAAACACCCAACCAGTTGCTCACTCCTACCTATTACAAGAAGGGAAAAAAATCAAAAAGATCAGTAGTGGAAAAAACTTAGAGATCTAAATAATAATGGGAAGTCACTCAMTAGTWACTGTCACAGGCCAAACAGACTCAACTTTATGAATTTACTGCTAATTAAATACTGATTAAAATATTCAGAAACTAAGCCAAACATTTAAGCAAATATGGAAAGCACCTCTCCTCCCCTTTTCCTAATCCCTACATACCTTTTTACTACTGCAGCTTGCACTCAGGCTCTTTGATGAAGCACAGGAAGCTGGTGACATTTTGCTTCCCGCCACTTCTGTTTCTTGTACTTTTCTCCCAATTCACTCTTCTCCATACTCATTTCTGTTGCTTCACACATCGCACTCCCTTCAGGAATGCACCTATCTAGCACGTGTCCTACACACCCCATGGGCCCTCCAGAGGTTTTACCAGCTTTGCTATGAAGCACCTCCTGCTCACCTGACCCTAATATTCCCCACACCACCTCAGCACAGCCCTCTTTCTCAAATATATTTCCCAGAGTCATCACACACGTGGCTGAAGGGCTCAACTGTGCCCTGTGATGAGTCCAACAGAACCAGCTGGAGCTCCTGTACGTAGCACAGGGCAGCCCCTGGCTTTGTCTCACAGAGACCGTCCCTCTGGCCCCACCACTGTCAAAACTTAAAGGTAACACATCCTGTTAAAGACAGTATCGCATTCAGAAACACCTAAACCTGATAAAAAACATGCGTTAAAATCCATCTAAGTTTTYTTCAAGGCAGAGTTACTAAAGAACAGCAGGGCTGTAGCTTTTCTTACTGTTTTTGGTGGTGATGGTAGTTTTGAGGTTGGTTTGGATTTCTYTTTTGCTTTGAAATGGTTAATGTATATTAAGAGCCATACTAATTTAGGAAGCAAACAAAAAAGGAAAACAGCAACTAGGGGATTGGAAACACATACTAAACAAAGGAATGATAATGAACAATATTTGTGTTTGCAGTAAACAAAATGTAACCACTCAGCTGTAGATATTTTTTCATCAGGTATTTTGTGCTTTTTAAATAATGTGTGCCCTAAAATGCTGGAGAYAACTTTTATTTAATTTACTCAAGAAAAATCAGCTAATTCTACCTCTACCAATTACACTTTAAGTTTTCTGTATCACGTTATCTTTCTTTGCTGAACAGCAGTGCTTCTCTGTCAGTTCATAGAGCATCTTACAAAGTAATCTTCCTCCCACTGGATGATCTCAAATAGAGTGCAAGCAAGTGAAAAAAAGCACCTGTATTTCTTTTTCCCATTTTTTTCTCCCCTTTCTTCTTGTCATTTGTGTTACAATTAAGGACTATATAAAAAATTTTGTATTCATCCTTGTCTAAAGCTCTGATATTGCTTTGCCTTCTTTTCAGATATTGTGTTTCAATTTTATGGAGTCCCAGTAAAATAAAACCAGTAATTGTTTTCTTAGCTATAATCATGTTTTATTGAGAAATTAGAATCTGCTACCATGGGAATGGTATATGAATCCAGGTGTTGATTTGATATTGAGCTTTCAATTCCCATCTATGTATTTTCAGGGTTATTTTTTGTTTGCAAAAGAAAGTTATGTTGCTTACACTGCAGCTGATGAAAATGGCCATGTAAATAAAGAAGTCTTTAAAACAAGCGTAAAGCAAATGCCCACTCTCACTGTCTAATAACCTTTTACTTGTTTTTCTGATAAGATGCATGTAGTTATACACAATATAATACTCTTCAATTAAAAAAGTATTTTGATATCCTCACAGGTCACTGGATGTTCAAATTCTTTATCAAAAATCAAGGATTACTTTTTTAATTGCTTTTGAAATGTTTACCCAGTGTGGATCCAAAATTACTTATCTAAAAGAAGTGGATATTAAGCTCCTCTCTTATGAGCTGGAAGATAAGCTTATTTTATATTTGCTTATGAGGGATTTATGCAGTTAGTGTTTACTGAAGTTTATGAAAACAAAAGATCTCTTCATAAAAACATTTTATCTTCAATTCTGAACACAGGAAACTGCCATGATGTGCAAAATGCAGTGTGATTAGGAATTTTTTTTACTCAATGGTTTCTTGCAAAACCTTAAAAAATGCCATGGGTTTTGTAAGGGCAACTCATGGCTGGGCCTTTCTGTCATTGTACCTGACAAAAAGGTGTAGTTGAGGTTTTGTTCAGAAAATTGCAGAGGAATTGCAAGAGGACTGTCAGTATAAACACGCAGTACAAGCATACCCTGGTTCTAAYAGAAGGCATACAGGTGCTCCACCTCCACCTTGGGGGTGACAATTGTGCTGATAACAAGGGATGGAACTAATACCTGAAGGGCTGTTAATTTCCTTGTCCAGACCCCAGATCCAGTTTAAGGTTTTTCTGAGAGGCAGTTACTGGCTTCAAGAGCGACAGATTGGCATCTTGCTTTAGAATTAACATGTGTCACCCTCTGGCTTAAAAGCTAAGGAAAAGCAGAGTTTTCCAGGAGGAAGTAAGACAGGGTGTAACATACAAAGTATTTCCATTTTGCTGTGGTTTATAGATAGTTTTAAAGCTAATTGTATTCTGTGACTAAAATCTAAGCGTATAAATGTTTACCTAGATGAGGATGACTACTGCATTCACTCCTGATTTGAGAAAGTTTAAAAAACTTTTCTTTAAAGTTTCTCTAAWTTTTTTCTTATAAAAGAACATATTACTTTTATAATGACACATAAAAAATAACAAAGAGAAACCAATCTATTACTGTATAATTTCTTCCTAAGCTTGTAAAAACAGAGKTTGCCAATAATTTCATAAATTAATCTATACTTGTTGTGAGTTTAGACACTGGGAGTCAGAATGAATGGCAAAGACCATGATCCAAAAGTGGATTTGGGTACCTCTGGTCTGCTTTAAAAATCAAAGTACAACRGTAGTTCTCATCATTCTTGAAATGGTCAGCTTTCTTTGGGGATCTAAAGTTGTACCATTAAGTATTTGAACASACAGAGCTTGATGAAGCTGGCTGATTAACACCCTTCTCCCATCAGCTTTCTTTAATCAGGGTCCTTTAGGTTATCTGTTGAATGTTTCCCAAGCCTGTTTACATGAACACATGCTTTATTATGTTTTCTTAAGCTGTGCCAAGGAAAATATAGGTTTTTTACAGAAAGGATGATAAAGTTCTGGAATGGTCTGTCTGGGAAGGTGGTGGAATCACTATCCCTGGATATGTTTAAAAAAAACCTKGATGTGGCACTTGATTGAGGTGTTAGGGGTGAGTTGGACTCGATGGTCTTGAAGGTCTCTTCTAACTTAGTGATTCTGTGATTCATTTTTGGGGAAAAAACAAACAAGCAAACAAAAAAAAACCCCTTATTCATTATAAGAAAATAATTTATTACCTTGCATTAAAAAAAAAAAAAGAAGAAGAAAAAAAAGAGTAATTAGTCACAGTTCCTGTTCTGAATGTTGTTCAAATAAATTGCACTGAAGGTAAGATTGTGAAAGAGACCCAAATCCCTAAACCTTGAATATGCCAAGACAGAGTTTTGGGTGGAAATACCTGCATGTAGCTACCTACTGCAAATATCAGAGGAAGGCAGCTTTCAGCCAGGTTTTTCCCACAGAAGTGATGATTTCTCTCAGTGCTGAATTGTCACACATAAAGCAGTTTAGGAATCTTTTTTTAAAACTTTTTTCACAGTGAGTTTATCCATTTGCATGCCTGAAGACAAAGAATATAGTCCARAGTTTAGAATCTTGAATTGAGGTAGAAATTTTCTTCCAGATTATCTTTAAATTTACCCTGAAAATAAAGTATTAGTCATAATAATTTCCAGTACTCATTGTTGAGTTTAATCCCATTTTTCTGGCTTCTGTAAATTCTATTTTAAGCATTTGACCTTTCTAAAAGTATCRTTAGGATTGCGTGGATTCCTGACCTTGAAAATGCAGGTTTCATTAGTCTGTTAAAGTTGAATCCAATGTTGTATTTTTGGATGGTAAATGGAAGACACCAGATTCAGAGATTCTCAAGATGACAATGGGAGAAATTAAACACAACACCATGAATTCYAGCATTGACCCAATACCTCTTAAATTCAGTGGGATCACAGAAGAGACATGTGGTTATAGGAGAAGTGATTTGTTTTGAAGAAACTTCTTGTCTACMCTAGAGAGAGATTTTTGTAACCTCAGAAAACTGAGCCATATGAAAGCTTATTATTTCCTTTACAGGATGCGCCAAGGACTGTGAATGTTCCACTTGAGGCTTCCAGCAAAACATGTCATTCACCTACAATGCTCTGCTAGCTACAAAAGCCAAAATCAAATCTTTTGTGTTCTAGTAGCATTTTCAATGTAAGTTTTCCCATTAAAGGTGAAAAATTTAATAATAGAAATAATAGAAAAATGGACATATCTTTTCATTTTCTGCAGTGCCTCCTTCCTAAAAACCTTTATTCCTTATTGCATTAGAAATATAGTGGAGTCACTTATGGAGGTTACTGAAACATCTCTTAATTTTAGACTTCAGTGATGAACACTATGAAAAAGTTGTTTTAAAAATGATCTCTGTATTTTTTTATCTGAAAGCAGTGATAGTTTTTTATTTCCAGGGATATAAGTAGTTTCATAAATAAAACAGCTGACTACTCCAAAGGAAATTGTTTTCCAAATAGAATGATGATTTTTTGTATATCTATAGACATGGGAGCAATTAATGCTGGTAATAATAGTCTGTTAAATCATTCCCACTTGGATGCTAGTGCAAATTACAAATTCACACATTGTATGTTTGAAAATGTTGTGAATTATCTGTATTTTCTCTTTTCTACCCCTATTATATTCCCCAATGCCRACAGAAAAAACTGAACTGTCCAATTTATATGAAGAATGAAAGAACTTCTAATTCATACAGTGCAGCAAGAAGTGTCATTCATCATTAATGTGATGAAGATAAATGCTGCTGGCCACAAAGAGGRGACTTAGGAAGAAGGCTGTGGCTTGTAGGAAAAAGGAATATTCATTTGTCTTGAGYGAACATGATAGTCTGAGAATTCAGGAAGAAATAGGACGTTGGGTACATTCCTTTAAAGATATCTTTAAGACCATTTTCACTGTTGCTGTTAGCATCTTYTAGGATCTATGAAAGCATTTGAAGAAAAGTCTGTAGTTAGTGCCTTTTTAAAATTGTGCATTGGAGATTTTCCCTGCAGAACTTTAAAAGTCAGAAAATTGTAAACAGTTGACCACTACTTTGAAACAGGAAAATAATTTTAATTGGGTGCAAGGATGTATRTTTTGAAAATCATATCATAAATTAAAGAGACCGTCCCTATATACAGATGATTTGTAAGTTTAGTCCATTATACATGACATTATCAGTTCACAGGTTTTTGGGCATTTGTGTTGGCCAAATCAATGTACAGGGTTGCRAGATGCATCAGCAGTTTCTCTCTGATGTGGTCTGGTTTTTGGRGAAAAAAACAAACAGAAAAACATGTTACCACCAAACAGAAAAAAATATTAACTTTAATTCGCATTAGGTAATGGTCTGTCAACATGAATTGGAATGCTCTAATTTCTATGTGAGGGGTTCTGGATAACATGTTACTCTTCTGGTATAGATACAGACCATTCAAACAAACATAATGTTATTCTATGGAGTAATGGCAGGAAATTGAGAATGCACTGGAATACGAAACTCCAGTGAGACAGACTTTACCTCTGCCATTCTTTTAAAATCACTATTTTGATATCCACTTTTAATTTTCTTTAGTACTGAAAAAAAAGTATGTGTTCTTAAAGTGGCTCTTTGACTTGTCTGTTCGTGTGGGCTGAGCTGAACTGGGTTGGTTAAATGTAGTTGCTGTCACTACCATTGAATTGCCATGCCAATCACTAAACAGTTAAATCAAAGGCATTTTTTGAGGTATTTGTCTTTTAAAATTAAAATAATGGGTTTAAAATCTGGAAAGTTAATTTCTTTATTTGTTTTTCTTATTCMCTTTAAATTATTATGAGCCTTTCTCTGAGAACTAACAGAATTGAAGCTCTTTTTATTCTTTTACTTTTTATTCTTTACTAATTGACAAGTTGGGTCATGAATGTTCCTAAATAATATTCACACTCAATTGTAGAGTATGTGCAGTTGCTGAAAGAAAGGATATTGTTTCCAACTTTTTAATATMATATATATTTAGGGTTAGTTAATTCATGTTTATTGGAAACTTGATCTCGCTCAAGAGACAGCAAAGAGACATGGGCATATTTCTTTTCTCAAATCTRTTATGGAATTCTAAAAGATTTTGGAGTCTCATTAAAAATAAATTTAAGTTGTTAGAGGCCTAGTTTCACAGTATTAGAAAAAATAGTTTACTTTTAAAAAACTCAGTATTGTTTCTTCACATATAGTACTTTAATAAAAAATATCTAGCCTGGAATTAATTTAATAAGTACTTGATTATGAGATGATATAGCTTAGAAATAGATTTTAAAATTCATTTAAGTCTTGTTAAGCATGCAATAAGATCAGMAATCTTCTAGATAATTTTTGAAAAACTTATAAGAAAAACTCCACAGCCTCAGTGGCTGTTGTTGGCATTTGGCATCGTTTCTGGCAAAGAATAATTCAAGGTAATATGTACTGAAAGGATATGGTAGGATTCTTAATTTGATGAAGGACCGTATTAGCTTCCTCTGATGCAACAGCAACATTACAAGTAAGTTGCRGAAGTCAAAAAGTATTTCATGCTCTATTTATCATCTATTTTTTCTTTTACTTTGAGTTATTTATACTTCATATTTCTAATGTTTTTCTGAAAACTACTAAATATTGCCAGCCCACAACTCTGATAGGAGGTATTGCTAAAGAAAATGTCTTGATGTGCAGCTACKCAAAGAAATAAAATTAGGTTACAGGTGTGAAAGTAGATTGTGGGGGCATAGCTAAAGTATGATGTGTTTTACATGTTTTCCTTGTGTCTTTTTTTCCTGTTACATTGCTAATCTCAGCACTAAATATTATTGAAGTAATTAGCCTATTAATCAGACTCTTAGTTCTGGTCGGACAACAAAGCTTTATCTCTGAATACATKAAACTCTTTCATAAAATTTCACTTAAAATTTGAAACAATAAATTCTTTTATTACAAATTGAGCATTCTGGGTGTAAAAGATTCATCTTTAATAAAACCATAAAATATACTGTTGGAAAATAATTTGAAAATAAGTTTTAATTGTGAAGTTTATGGAGTATTTCTCAGCTGTGATTGCCCATGCTTACAAAGCAGAAAACAAAGTGAACCATACAATCCATGTGTGCCTGAAGCTGTAGACTCTGTGAGGCATTGGTGCATCTCCATATGCATCTTCAATTTTRGAAAAATCATGATGCAATTCTTAGTGCTGTCAGTTGTCAAGACTAAGACACAGGAGAGATATGTTAGAAACCCATTATTAAGGATGCAGAAACGGTATTTATAATATTTGGCATCATTTTTGGCAAAGAATATTTATTCTATTATACTGTAATAAAAAAGAGAAGACATAGTATTCATGTGTTTAATGTAATTTTGAAATAGACTTTTCTGTTTACTACTAGGAAAATATAATAATATATAAAAGAGATGTACAGGTTCAAAGTGCACTTAAAGGCCATTCAAATTGATCTCCTCTTAAGATCCTGTATTTTTTTTTAAATATTCAAAGGTTTCTTATCATTGTAAAACAATAGATTTTCATTTGTTATATAAATTAACTAAAAATTTTTCAATAAYATATTTGACCACATTCAAGCTCAGAAAAGACAATTGAAGTTGCTTTTCAAATACTTGTTTTTCCCTGRAATATATTATAAAATAATWAAAAAAAAATAAAATAATTAGSTAAGAAAAAAAAGCCATTTGTCTTTTGAACAATTCCCAAATCTATTTATTTCCTCCTGTGCTGCTTGTCCCAGAACTGGCATGTGCCAGATATCGTGAAAGAAGCAAATTAGAATGCAGATGTGCTGGACCTCTTAATTTCTCAAACCTTCCTGATAAGCAGTGACASTTTATGCAGTGCTGGTCTGCAAAAGGCTCTGAATCCTCTGTGCTCTGTTCAAAGGGCCCCTTCCCAGGGCTGGCTTACCCACAGCTGGGAGTACTGGGCACTGGAGGGCAGTAGCCAGGACATTCTCGTCACTCTTAAGTTGTCATCCAGACTCCAAATCCACCAGGATCTCACTGCAAGTCCAGTCTAAATTTTGCCAAGGAACAAATATTCAGCAGAGACCCTTTTGTGTGAGAATACAGACCACCTGGTGGGAATTTCAAAAACAAAGCAAAATATGTTGGTTTCTGAATTCATGACAAATGTGTGTCTGCTTGGTACCTGCTCCTGAGCATTTACTAGAAGGCAGGTAGGAATGTGGAGATATCCTTACACATCCTATAATTTTTAAAATCTTGACTGCATCAATATATTGATGTCTGTGTTCATAAACTGCCATTTTTTAGAGTATTGTTATGATGCTGGGACAATTTATACAGATTATACAATTTACACCCACGATTTGCAGGTATGGCTTGACAACTGTTGCTATACTGACTATGT
This sequence comes from Cardinalis cardinalis, assembly GCA_014549065.1. Lineage (NCBI taxonomy): Eukaryota > Metazoa > Chordata > Aves > Passeriformes > Cardinalidae > Cardinalis > Cardinalis cardinalis. Next base: position 6,942,591 of record JACDOX010000018.1, read on the forward strand.
TACCTGCTGGACCATCATTCCCACTCTTTTATTAAAAATGCAGTAATGTGGTTTACATTACGAAATACTGCCTACACTGCTGACCTGATACTCCTTTACACTCCTCATTTCAGACTGTATGAAAACAGAAGAAATGGGCCACTCCACTCTTTCTGGAATCAAACATTTTTACTGGATGCATTTTGCTTTCTTTAGGGAAATAAAGGTTAATACTCTAATTACAACTTTAATTGGTGCTATAATGGCTGTGAGGAGGATTGCAAGACTGTTACGAGTTAACTGTAATGGCTATTTTTACTAATTTGGGAAATAAGATTAAGAGGATTGAGAAGCTGCAGAAGACAAAAAGTCTTGGGTAGTCTCCAGCCCAGATTTGATCAGCAATTYCCTGTGTAAACAAGAAAGAGAAGCCTCCATAATCTAGATGGAAATGGTCAGTAACCTTCTACAGTACTTAGACACACAAATCTGTGGGGCAGGATGGAATCCAGGATGGATATTGAGGGAGCTGATGGGAGTGCTCAGCAAGCCCATTTTCATCATTTATCATCAGTCCTGGCTAATTGGGGCAAATTAGGTTTTTGTTTTTCTATTTTTTTTTCCTGACAGTGAGACAATATGTGGTTTATATTTTTAGAAGTTATCTGTTTTCTCTGTTTCCCAGTATTCTTTAACATTTCTTTCAGGGATACTTTCATTCACAATCCTTGAGGTCATCTTTATAAATTTTAGGGATATTATAGATGTAATCTTTTTCAGGAATTTATTTTTTAAAAAATCAACAGATATGTTTACAAATATGGAGCTAAATTTGAATGATAGAGCTGCTGAAAACTTTGTGAGTCAGATAACCATAAACCAAATTTGAACTSTCTTGACAATTACAAAAGGGATAAATTTGTTGTTCATTAATTATTCTTAAGAATTAGGTAAGCAGAGAGCTCCTACTAGCCCAGTTATGAACTTATAAGGATTTCTGGATGGTAAATTTTCATATAATGTGTGGCCACTGTGTGCTTTTTGTTCCATGCATTAAATGTTCATTTTAGCAGCTAACAAAAGTACACAAAATTAGAATTCATGTTCAAAAGATCCATCTAGGTCTTCCAATGTCAATTCTGTGCCAGGATTTTCTTCATACAAGTTAGCTTGAGCAACTTCTGCAGAACAGCACTACTCTTAATTGGAAAACAGAGTGTTATTAAACTGTATGGTGATTAGGTTTATGCTTTCWTTTTTGACCTGAAAAAATATCTGTGAAAGCCATGATAGGTTCATCTCATTACTTCAGACTCTTTATGTATTTCTTAATAGCCCAACATTGATGCCACTCTTCAAACTTCCCACAACCTCTACAAGACCTTTAGAAAATGACATATCCTTATGTGAAAGAGTGCAAATCTTCATGTATACCTCAGATGTGCTGCCTGATTACAGATTTCTTGAAGAGATCTAAATGAATAGTGAAGGTTTAAAGTTTTGTTTGTTGGGTTTAGGAAAAAAATTCAACAAATCAAGCTGTCATAATTCTAGAACTATATTTAAACCTTCAATAAAATTTTCWGAAAATTTTATTTGCTTTAAGAAACTGCATCCCGATTTTCTTCTCAATTTAGTGATATGAAGCTGTTCCTCAGGGACTGAAGGCTGGGAAACAAAAATTGTGAATTGGCAGAGATGTTTTGAGGTACTCTGAGATAAAGYATTGATGTGAATAATTGTTGATGCACATGTTTAGCTTTCTCAATGATGCTGGTTGCCTGGTAACCAGTAAAAGGCATATGTCAGACAGGAGTTCAAATTAAACAGATGACATCAATCTCAGCAGGGTGAGGAAAAGGAAAACCACTGATTAGCTCACCCAGACTGGTATATATAGGAATCTTGTCATGTTTTCATGTTACTAAATATCTAAGCTGATTCTAAACCTCAATTTATCACAGCACTTGTAGTAGTTCTTAACTAGGGATGGCATTTCTGKTTTTTTCTGATGATTTTAAGTGTTTATTTTCAGAATCTGCATAGTGTCCCTGCTCAGCAGCATGCATTGGAAAAATATTGTTTTCATTGCTCTGACACTGGCTGGGCAGCAGCATCTTTTAATTTATCACAAAGTCACACTATATTTTGCATCTAGAGTCACTGGACCTTCAAAGAAGGTCACAGAACCTGCATGGGGAAGTCACAAGGCCAAAGACACATTTTGAAATATTACAACTTTTTTTTCCATATCCCTCTGATTGAGCCTTTTATTCCACACCAAAAAGTACACAATAATTACARTAATGCTTTTAACCTTGCTTTTCCAAGTATTCAGAAAACTATATTTATTTATATCTAAACAATACAAGAAACAGACCAATTACAGATGGATATTAATTTTTCCTACAAGCTATTAGGATTCACATTTTCAGTGTTTTTCATGGAGAGGTATAAAATTTCCATTAGGATTTCTTTTGGGATGGTGGTAATAATTCTAGCCCAGTATCTTAGTTAGCTAAAAACTCAAAGCTGTTTATCTTTTCAGAGTCTTTGTTAGAATAATTAATACWTTTTTACACAGAAAATCACACAACTATTTTTTTAAAAGTGGGTTTAGAGTAATGATTTTATTTTAAAGGTGTTCAAAAATTATGAACCACTTTTAATTAACCCGTCTTATAATACCTTAGAGTTGCATATTTAGCCTAAGATTTCCTCTCATTGCTCTCTGTTGTCAATGGAGAGGAGTAGCACACCTTCCCTAGATTGTGTCAAATTSACATCCAAGGGTGATAATTGCTTCCATTAGCAATGAATCAAATATATAGCAATGAATCACATAGCCATCACTGGCTAAAAACCTGTTCTTTAAACATCAGATATCAAACCCACCAATTAATTTATTTTTTTTCTTTTATGAGTAATTAACAATAATATGATGGGAGCAGCCACTTCACATACCAGTTGCTGATGCTCATTATGAAATCCAGAGTTGCTAATCCAGAAAACAGGCATTAGTAAATATTTCTAAAAATATTTGATTTAGGTAACTTGCTCATCACAGGGCATTACTGTCATGAAAAGATCCAGCCATATTTTTCYATCTGTCTCATACATGAAATCAGCTACACACAAAATTATTTTTCTTTTTTTTCCTGAAATTTCCCCCATACACCATACTTTCCCCAAGGTCTGCAATAAATAGGGCATCACAATACTAATARGTTTCTAAAGTGAGGCCACTGACCTTTATTTTCTGCATGTGACTTTATCTTTTTGAGTTCTCATCCTCTTCACTGTGAAAGCCTCCACAAACTGTGAGAGCATGAGAGTGGGATCTCAGACCTCATATCAGGGAGATTAATTACTAGATGTTTACAGAGAAGCTACGATGAGCAATTCTAAGTCCCAGAAGATCTCATATCCTGGAGATGAAACAGGCCTGAAGTGTCTGTCAGTGCTAGTAGAGATGCTGCCTCTTGGCTTGCTGAAGGAATGTTTATTTCAGACTGATTAATGGGAAAATTTAATTAATTTAACTCTACATAATCTAAGATGTGTAATCTAAGATTGTTTTAAAGATTAATTACATCAACAAATTTAGAAATATTTCAAGGCAAGATGAGACATAATAAAAATACAAAGGACATCATTTTATTATTGCTCATTCAGAGTTCACCAAGTCACACTCCAGGCAAGTTCCAGAGGACTGGAGATTAGCCAAGTGTGATGCACATCTACAAGAAGAGTAAGAGGGAGGATCCAGGTAACTGTAACCCCGTCAGCCTGACTTCAGTGCCATTATGGAGCAGATAATCTTGAGTGTCCAGTCCTGCACATGTAGGAGAACCATGGGATCARGCCCAGCCAGCATGGATTTAGGAAGGGCCCAGAGAATGSTGGTGAATGGTGTCCCATCTAGTTGGCAGGTGGTCACGAGTGGTGATGCCCAGGGCTCARCATTGGGACCAGCCCTATTTCATCTCCTCATAGTTGTGACAGGATGGGGCGTTGACCTCTTCTCCTAGGCAAGAAGCAGCAGAACAAGAGGCCTCAAGCTGCACAAGSGGAACTTTAGGTTAGATATCAGGAAGAAATTTCTCACTCAAAGGGTGGTTAAGCATTGGAACAGATTGCCCAGGGAGTGTCAGAGTCACCATTCCTGGAAGTGTCAAGAAACAGCCGGACATGGAATTTAGTGCTGTGATTTAGTTAACACAGTGATGTTCCATCCAAAGTTGGAGTCAGTGTTTTTAGAGGTCTTTTCCAGCCTTAATTCTATGATTTTATGATTCTATTCTACCATTGCAATGGAGCTGGTCCCTGCTCTGAAGCACTGAGATGTTTGTTGTCGGCAGTGAACTCAGTGATCCACAATGCCTTTCTGAAAAATCAATGAAAAATTTCACTAGAATCAAAACAAAGATTTTTCTTCAGTTACAGTTTACAAAGAATATTCTAGCCTGACAAATGGAGTTGAATAGAGTTAGAAGCACAGAGGCAGGGGCTGTGTGGTGGGCTGGGTAGAAGATMATACTTTTTAAGGGAACTTTAAACAGGATATGGGAGCATAAAAAGGACAGAAGAAACTGGTTGATTGAGCCTAATCCTCAGAAACTGCAGTCAACTATCAAACAGACGTGTTGTTGTAAAAAATCAATGATTCTTTTTCCACACATAGGCCACAAAACACATCTTTTGACACTTAGATATTGAACCTCAATCAGAACAGTTAGAAAAAAAAATTTTATAGAATTTCTTTTAGATTATAATGCAGCATTAAGGATGTTTTAAATAGTACCATTTATCAGTGTATTTCAGATGTGTTCCTTATTGAATTTACACTTTTCAATGTGGAAATCAAAATGATTAATTTGATTTTTACTTCAAACCACTGTGCAGGATTTTTCAACTTTCAAATGCACAACATGGTAAAATTTTGTCTGCAAGCATGCAAGGGGGAAAATTGCTTTTATTTCAGTTTGTTTTGTTTTGTTTTGCTTTTAYCCCAATTTGGTTTATTTCACACTGCATAAACAAAGAAGATAAACAACAATGACAAAAGCAGTTTATTTTCCTTAAATATGCATTATGTGGTCATCTTATGAATAATCCCATAGAGATGTGGCCATTTCTTGCCAAAGAGCAGGATTTAGAATCAATCTTCTAAATTTTAATAACTTGATAAGACTGAAGTCTTAATCCTATTGCATCCAATTCAGTGGTGAAAATTCCACTGGTTTCAGTCAAGGTAGAAACAAACCAGTGCATTTTTCCTTTAAATTTACCAATAATATCCTCTTGACCATAATAAATCTCTCTCATATTCTTAATACCACAGGAGACACTGTCACTAAGAAAAAACAGCCTTTTTCCTGAAAAATGTTGATAAAATCATTATTTTAACTTTACAGAGAAAATGTAATGGAAGTAGCCTAGGAACTTCTAGTTTTATWTATTTTCAGAAATTCTCTTTATAGGTATCTTTAAAAACAACCTCGCTATTCCCTTTTATTCTCTTAATTAATTTAGACATTATTGACAATGCCATTTTCCTCTAATCTCTCTTTGGAAGCTTTTTGAAAGTGCAAAGGAATTCCTCCTTACTTTCCGTATCCAGACAATTTTTCTTTTGGGAAGCTGCTTGATAGTTGAGAGAAGTCAATGCATCACATATGTTCCCTTTTGTACTTAAAACAAAGGGCACCTTGAACAGGAAAGCACAAATGAAAAATTCAAGTTTTGACAGATGTAGCTGTTCCAGAGTTTAGTATTAAATGCTGACATTWAAACATGGCATCCTATTTCTTTTCTGCAAGAAGTTAGATTCTTTCACTGAGAACACAACCATTTACTTGATTCTGGTATTTTCTTGTGTTATTCCCTTAAAGACTGATAAATATAGGTTTACATATATTATTACTGAAAAAAAAGAAATTTGCTATGCTGTTAAAGTTACTGAAACACTCCTAACATTTATCTGAGTCTTCTTTTCAGTTACAGAACAGACAAGCAGGGACCAGAAGCCTACCATGCAAACTGCTCCTATTATCCCAACAGTCACCACTGGAATTGCAAAACTATTATTTGGAGTTTTGCAGTAAAAGAAAGTGGCAGCATACCTTATAGGAAGTTGTGAAATTAGAAAACRAAGAAATACAAAAGCTTTGTTTGAACACCTAACACATCTTTCTGAYGAAATATTTGCTGTCTACCATTGCTCTCTTTAAATTCAAGTAGACTTGAAAAGCTGACAATTTACTTTGTCATTTTCATGTTGTAAAAAAATTCTGGGGATAGGATAGAAGATAAATAGTTCTGGTGCTGAATTTGAAGCTTCAAGGAGCCTGGGTTTTATTTTCTTCCTCACACGTTTCCCCTCAAAGTTAATGTATTTCCATAGTATTTCAATGATGATTGGAAGACTTCTATCAGTGAATCATCATTATGAGCAATCAACAACTTGGTAAGATTAGTACTTTATTAGAGCTCTCTTTGTGTTATAGCATATCAAAATCTGGGATTATAAATGTGAATTTTTTTCACAAGACTATTTAGTCAAAATAGACATGTGATAGAAAAATGACATTACTTTCTATACAAATAGTCTAAAGAGGGAATATTTAACTTCTTTAAATTCACTGCACTCTGATTCATTGTCATTTAGCAATACTTTGATATCATTCAGTATTTGAGAGCAATTTAACATTTTCCAACCAAACATCTAGTATTTTCCAATCAAAGAAATACTAAACTGTGCGGAAAACAACTATAATAGGTTTGCACACCTACTCTCCTTGCTAATGACACCACCAATTTGTCTTTTTAATTCCAAAAGGCTTTCTTATTTAGATCATCTGAATTCCCTGTTTATTTTCTACACAAAGAATCTCTCCAATATCAACCAATCACAGATTCTGCTATTTGATCTTGCCAAAATCCAAACAGATGTATTTTTCTTTTCCTTTTCCTTCTCCCTGAATCACATCCTTAGTTCACATTTCTGCATGACTTTTCCCTGGGTCTGGGGAATCATCGGGTTTCTGGATGGAGAAAATTAGAGATTCTGTTCTGGTTCCTGGACTGTGCCATGATTTCATATCCATCATACAATAATAAATTTAACAGTCTCAGAATTTAAAAATTGCTATTGTCCTTTCATCCTCTCTCTTCATCTGTGCTAGGAATGATTGCATAGGTTAGGAGTTGTCCATGCTGTCTAATTTGAAAGAAATTTCTATGTGTCCCAGTTAATACATTTATCTTGCTATGCCTTGTTCATACCTAGTGGAAAGATATGGCTTTTTAAAAAATTGATTCTGAGAAGAATTCTTTATCTTCATTCACTGCATTAATCCCTGGGTGGAAAATTATTTTTTGAARAGATCTGTTGTATTAAAAAACCTGCTTTCTAACTTGCACACATTCACTGTCTTCTTAAAATTAGACAATGTGGAACTCTCATTTTGGAGTGCATATGCTTGATCAGGCTTTGGTGTCCTCCTATGCTTTTGAGACATGATGGGTTTCTGGCAGTTAGATGTGGCAATCAAAAAATCCTTACCTTTAAACCAAGATAAAATTTAATTACTATATTCTGTCTGATTTTTTWAAATTATTACAAAAAATCATTATTGAATTTTTTATGTGTTCAACTCCTGTAAATATTCTAATGAATTAACTTAGCTACAGAATCCGTCACACACCAGAGATCTCTATAGGAAAGTAAAGTTAATCTTTGAAAACACAGGTATTTTCTGTTTTGTGGATTTTCTGATGTTTATATCAAGTGAGAATTAGCCACTACAATGTATGTTTGAATCTCCTACTTCAATTCCCTTATGAAAYTACTTTGTAAAACATTTTAACAAATATTTGAGAAAAATTTAAACCATTTTCAAATAATTCAGCTGAAATTAAACTTTAATTGTTATGATGGAAGAAAATATTACTGAATTTTATAAATAGTCATCTTAAGTTAACTATGCTTAAATATACCTGTATGGGTATATAAATTTTCTCGTTTTTCTGAAACTTGTATAACTATCTTTGTCTTTAATCTATTCTGAATGAGAGAATCCTCTAAATSCAATACAAAATCACATTGCAAAGCAAACAATTGAAAAGATTGAACCACAATCAAAATTAAGGCAGAAAAACATGGAAAGACCTCTTTTAAGAGCAGAATTTTGCAATTATATAATCAGGATAKCACATAGGCAAGCATTTGAGTAAAATTCATGCATTTGCACATATATTTTGCATAATTYTATTCACAAACGCATAAAAACTATGATTACACTGGCTAGTAGTTTCTCATATGCATAAATGTTTTCTTGGTTTAAAGGCTGATTTCTAGGTGTTAAGTCTTAGTCATCCCCACCCTGTTGTTCGTAACATTGTGCTTTTAAGCTTGAACTTGCTCTTAAGCTGCAGTAAGTTTTACCACAACACCAAATTTTAGGATTTCATTTTTAATGAAACCACATGGACCTTTGTGCTACTTTTCATCTTGACACACATCTGTCAAATGAAGAAATCAGCAGCAGGTAGGCAGGCAAAGATACACATTTAGRTGATGTAGACAATGACTCAAAGAAGTATTAAAGATAAATAATGTGTAATCCTGAAGATTTTGGCACTGCTGAGTAATGAGAAACATCAGTATTCAGCTTGGTTTGAGGGAGTTGTACACATACTCAAAATCTTCCTTTTATTCCCTCATCCTGCCAGCCATGAAGTATCCTGATATCTGTCATGTGTGTATAATTTTGAAAAGCAAAATGAAACCTGTATTTAGTACTTATTTCTTTCATTCTTATAAGAGTATCACATGTTTGTATACTAATTCTAACACAGTATAACCCATAACTTTTTTTTGTSGTGGTTTTCCCATGATAAAAAGGAGTTGTGGATATCTACAGCCACCAATAGATACTCTGATGTTTTGTATTGTATTTGTGAAGTGGATGCAAGTGGGAGATGTCAGCTTATTGCATAATAGGTTCTCAAAAAATAATTTCTCAGATCTTTTTCAGTATCTAGGTACTAGGACTTGACAGGAGAGTTCTGAGGCTGGGAACAATTTCTTTTGAGTTAATAGAAAAAATTCCATTTCTTAGAGATTTCCCTTAGTTTTACATCTAGTCTATTTTCTCCGGTTAAGACTATGAATAAAATGCAAGGTGTATTTGCAAGGCTTCTATTCCATCAGGACTTCCTACTCTTCGTGTTACAACAGACAGAAGCTAAAATAAATTCAAAATTGCTCACAGAAATTGAACATGTGGTAAGGCTTATTTGGAGACACACAAAGTRCAAGTACATCCATCCTAACAGGTATTGGTATTGTCACCCCACTCTGAAAAACATCCTGGAATGTTACTTCAGGAGGAGTTAAGTTTATTGCATTGCAAAAAGTTCAACTAGATAGGTGCAGTAATTGCTGTGTAAGAATTATGCCTTTACCACAAAGGACATTGTTCTGATTGACTGTTCTGTTCTGTTCTGTTCTCAACAAAAATTAGTTGCAGCTTTAATAAGTCAGAGAATTAAATATCCCATTTTCATTCYGAAGAAATTTTGAAATTGAGCCTATTTGGAGACATACAAGATACAGCTGCAATCCATAAAGATATCACAAATATGTTGAAAAGTAGAAAGCACAGATTCRACTTATTTTATTATATTTTCCCAGGTGACAACTGATTTATATATGACAGTAGTTCTTATATATAGCCAGGTATACAGATATATACACATATCATATATACATAAATGTTTACACAATTTAACATTTCTAAAACTATAACCTCCTTAAAAGATCAATCTGTTTTTCCCTGCTATTATCAAAAATATGTKCATTTTGTAGTACCACTTTGGCACAAAATGCACCATTAGGATATATTACATCAAAATCTAAGTATTAGCTTTTATGTGACCAGATAGTTACAGCATCAAATCTCTCTTATCTCATTATACTCTGTGCCTCTGTGCTTTGATGGCATGTTATAGTCAAAGTGTTCTGAGTTTTAAGATACTTTGGAGTATTTCAGAGTTTCATGGAAAGGATGATTACAAATTTCCTACATGCAAACATGGAATACAATAATAATAYACCTGACCTTTTCCCTTTCTTTTAAAAAACAGAAGGTTAATATTTTTTCCATTGATCAAAGTGAGAGTCTAGCAAAATATGCTACAATTACTCATAATCCCAGTGTATCTGGGTATACTAGACAAATTTTTAATGTCTCTACTGATAGATTTCTTATTTGATTTGCAAAATAGAAACTGAGAGAGAAGACAACTGTGTCAAAATTATATCTAAAAATGATAATTTGTATGCAAATAGAACAGCAAAAAGGAGGTAAGCTTATGCTTTTTTCACACTTCCTTCACCTTCTTTTTTAATGCTGTCCCTACAAGATGATCATAAATATTATATTGCAGTTTGCCTATTCAACCCAGTTTCTTCATTCTCAAATTGTTTAAATCTCGTTTCTCGATGATGTTCCCTCATTACCTACACCACTGACTGTGTTTCTGATGCTATTTTCAAAGAGAAGAATTAAAAATAAATGATACAGGTTGTTCTTTTTTTCTTGAACTCACTCTTTCCTTATTAATCTGCAGAGAAAACTTTCTGCTATGCAGTTGAGTAAAATATTTCTGAGGAGCAACTAAGTAGAGGTCATTTATATCAGSGGAGTTCATGGTATAAGACTGTTCTGTGGAAGTCAATACATTTCAGCCACACTACTAACAGTGGTAACTTCTGATCAAGTAGAAAGAGATCTCTTTCTCCTTGAAAGATCTTGGGAGCAAGGAGAAAGCAAATCAATTACATGTTACCAGAGCATCCTTCTGTTGTTTAACCACATTGCAGAATATTTTCATTTYAAGACTTTCATACAGATCCAGGCACATTTTTGTAGCTATTCCTATACTATAGAAACACAATTATTTACATACTTTTCAAAAGCAATGAAATGTTTGGGCTAGTCACAATTCTTTAACTTCTTTATCTGGTTATCTTCCATAAATATAGTAGATATAACTTGTTTTTCTCACATAAAAAAACTGTCATTGATGGAAATGTTGTAGAAGGAGAGTTTATGTGTTCTACTTTAAGGAACACTATAAATAATCCATTTTRAAAAAGCTTATGAGCTGCACTTGAGGATAACTTAAAGACCCAGGTAGAAGGTACTCATAAATTTGCTAACTGCCTACAGTAGCATGAAGGGTCGTTTCCAGAAGCTGCTGAAAGTCAGTTTAAATTGAAACTTCTTTCACGATGTAATCATTTAGGAGGAAAAATATAAATTTTTTACTAGGGCTGGTGATAAAAGAAAGACCTAACTGTGATAACCTCATTCCATATAATTTTTGATCTAATTATACAGTCCTGTTCATGACAACCATTTTGTTTTGTCATAAGAGCAGTGGTTCTTCTGAATTTTCTTTAGGGAAAAAACCTTCAAATAGAAAGAAATCTAGGGTTTACCTGACAAAAGAACAAAGCAACTGTGAAACTGTGCAGCAGCGCATGCAGATCTTATTTTAGGAGATGATACCTGGATCCAATGCTGCAATGAGCCAATGCCGCACTGGAGGGTTGACAACCAAACGAGTTTGTCACCAGCGGGAATCACAGAGAAATCACCTGTTAATGGAAATGCTACTGAACTGCTGCAGATGCTGATTTATAAAGGCACTAAAACCGATACTATGTCAAATTTATTGGTCTAAGTCAAAGACTGTATTCTTAAAAACACACACCTAGATTCTAGCTGCCTAGGATTCTTCGAAAATCATCGTGTGCTTAAGGATCATCAGTCCTGGTATGAGAATAACCATCCTGAAATCACTGAGCAGCTAAATACCTCTTTTAAGAACTTTAAGATCCTCCAACCAGATTTGCATTCTCATCTCTTTTTATCTCTAGAAGGATATAACATAAAACCTGTGCTCAGATTTTCCTTAGTAAACAGTGACATGACTGAGTGCTGTATAAAGTACATTAAGAGTGRCCATGTTCATTTCACTTATGCTTTTAGACAGAGAACTACTACTGCAATTTGTCCAATAACTCTAATTACTGCAGTATTCCAGCATTTAGGAGAACTGGGTGCTCTGTTTTCACACCTGTGACTTGATTCTCATACGCTTTTCTTTTAGCAGCTCCATAATCTTTCGTCTTTAGCTGAGCTGGGGTATATTCATATTTTCTGAATGCTCACCACTTTTTCTGCCACTTTGAGTTATAAATGCTACAAATAGCAACAAGAGTAACACAGATTCAGACAAAAGAGAAATGCTTTTGTAATTTGACAGTGTAGTTGGTGCACAGTAGGAAGAAGAGGGGTCTAGGTCATGGATTTCAGTGCAAGCCTTGCTTGCATGTTTCATGRGGCCTAAACAAACCTCAGAGGAGAGGTTTGAAACTGTGTAGATAGAAAATAAATTTTCTATCAAAAAAGAACACTTGCAAATTGCTCTGCATTTCCCTGCACTTCACTGTGCTTCATTCATTAAATTGTGGTGGTTGGGCAACAGAAGTTGAGTCAATTGCATTTGTGCGTGTATGTGGTTGGTTGATTTAATTTTTAATGTTGTTGAATGTTTTCAGTTTCTGTGTATCTTGAAAAGAAGCTGAATGAGTACATGGATAGGCATATTTAGAAAGAACTATGCCTCTTCAGCATGTAGCACATGTAGCCTCTTGCCCGCAGCACAGCAAACAGGTCTCATAGCAATTTTATCCCCTGATTGTGTGGCAGTCAAAATACGAAGGTCGATAGGGAGAAATGTTAAACACATCTCAGCTTCTTTTTCCTCTTAATTTTATGCTTATCAGTTTTATGTAAAACCTGAAATGAGAATTGCAACAATTGTCTAATTCATTCATGTTACCTGAACATTAATTCTTGTTGGGCTTCTTTAGAACATTTTTCTTCATTTATTCCCTCCTCTATTCTTTCTTACCAGCATCTCTTTTTCTAGCCCAGATATTTGAATAAATCACTACTGTTGTAATCTGAAAGTTATAGTTTACAGTTTTGAAGTCCTCTGATATGGGTCAACTTGTTTTGTTCCTGTTAGAGCTCTGTCATTTCTTATAAACACCAGTGTTTATGCAGTAAGAAGAAGAGGGTAGCTCAATTAGCAAAGATTGGTTTTGAAACAGAGCCAAGGATGAATGCATTCCTCTCTCAAAAATCATTTGAACTAGAATATTCTTGTAGAAGCTCACAGATATGTTTCAGACAGAAGAAGGAACTGAGTCTGGAGTTTCCACATCCCATAASTTCTGGGTTTCAGTAAAATGAAATACTATTATATTTTTAGATTGGTTTCTTCATTAAAAATATCTAAATGTTTCTTTCCAGCCTCATTATAATGAACTCTTTGATACAGAGGGAGTCTTTTCGAATTTTTATGTCTCAGTAAAAAATTTTAAAAAACATTTTAGTGTTCCACCTGAAACAGTTTTTCTATATTAGATTTTTCTTTTTTTACCTGCCAACATAAAAATCAGTTTGAACAACCCTAGATCAGACTATGGATGTGCTTGTGTTCCTATGATTTTCAGCATCCAGAAATCACTTCCCTTTGACATCACAATCATCTGTTCTTCAGAAAGAAAAAAAAAATCAACCTAGAAAMTATTCTAATAATAATATATTTACATTGCATAAAAGCTACTGTATGAATGCAAGTTTTTAAAACCCACAAAACAAACATCAAATTATGAGATAARTAGTATCAGCCTTCTGATACTATTTAAAGGTTAAAATATGGTTGGGAGACAATAGGAAAGAAAAAGAAAAGAAACCCAAATACTTCCAAAGCAGACAAGACTTTTAGATTTGCTTTCTTCTACATCAACTGCAATAAGACAGACCTCAGGACATAACAGTAGGAAAGGAAAATGAAAACTGTGGAAAGCCTGTAGATGTTTGGGGCCAAAATTTTGTGTGGCTCCAATTGTGAAAAATCTTGGCCCTGCAATCAACTTATGCTTATGCTGTAGGGAGGAGGACTTTTAGTGAATAAAATTGTTATTTGTCTCTCTATCATTTGCATAGAGGGTAAGCGTGGAATAAAAAATCAGGCCATGTGCTTTGGCTTCTACTGTATTATTTACCTGAATTTGGTGGTAAATAGCATAAGGTTGTTGTGAGCTACCAAGAAATGACTCTGCAGCTTAACTAAAATTGCATTTTTGTTTTAACTAGAATTTCACATTCAAGATCTTTTAGTAATGGGGTGGGGTGGGGGGAGGAGGGAAGGCAAGAAATATAATAGTTGATGTTTAAATTATTTAAATTATGAAAATAAATATGACTAAGAAAGTTTTACAGTTTTTCAGTCCTCTTCTGATCTACTAAGGACATGTCATAATTTTCATCACATCATCAAATTCAAACATATCCCCTGCCAGGCTGGGAACAGAAGGAAGGCAGGCTGCTGCAATGGAACACCAGTTTGTAATTACTCCCTTTATAGATTCTTGCAAAGGTGATATTCTGATGCAAGCATATGGAATAATTTCTAGAGCAAGTAGCACAAACGCAGTCTATGCTTTGGATTACCAAATATCTTTTGTTAGCGTTGTCAAAGAGGTAATGTAGTAAACCAGATCCATGCATTCTCTAATGCCCTACATGCTTTTTGTATTCTTTTCTGATTGTCATTGTCCAGCTGTCTTACTGCTCCTTCTATTAGTGCCTCTGATGAGCACTTTGTTTCCATATTCATCTTCCAAGGCACAATTTTGTGTTGGTGCTGAAAAGCTGAAATTGGAAGAAAGCCTCACAGAAGTGTTCCAAGCAAGTGAAGACAAGTCCCTGTGGCTCCAATGAAGGACTCTATCTAAATCCAGAATTTTGTCAACAGAAACCAAATATCTCACTAGTATAAATAATTACTTTAAATTATCATTTATGCTTTACCGCTACTCTTTAATATACCCTGGGTATGCTAATAAAGTACAGGCAACAAAAGAAAAAAACTATCTTGTGCCTCAGACACTGACGCTGTGTCCTAAGATATATGCCATATCATTGTCAAGATTTATATTTCAAAAGGAAACAACTTTGCRCAGTTAACTGTTTTGAATTTCCAAGAATGGCCAAGTTGGCAGATACGCAAACCAATTTAATTCTGCCTGGCACCACAGTTCATTTCCTGGTCCTCAAAGACTATTCTTTGAAAGAACTGAACCACAAAAGGAAAGATTACTCACTACTGGACAGCACATGTCTTGTCTGGAAACAAATGGGAACTTGCTTGCCAGCTGTTAATCAAAGTATACAGAGAAACAAATTATTAAAATCCAGAGAGACTTAAATTTCAGTAATAGCCTTTTGATCTTAGTAATACAGCCCTCTTCCCAAATATTACTCAACACTCAAAACATTGTTTCTAATCTTACTTTCATATTTTGAGTATGCATTTTTATAAATGCATTCTTTAATCATATTCATTATAAATGTGAAAGCTCCACTTGATGTTTTCTACTCAGCTAAATCAGTGCAGACAAATTGAAAACCTTTATTACACCCCACTCCTCTCAAGAGGGCCACTGCGGCAGCAGTTGACATGATTTGAATCACTGAGATGTTACTMGCCATAAAAACAGAACTTAAGTAAACAGTGTTTGCTGCATGATGTGGAACTGCCTCTGCCTGAATTCTAAGTCTCTGCGAATTCTCTGKGTTACCAAGAACTGACACTGTGTTTGATAAATTTTATTTAAAACTGAGTGAATCAACATTTTATGAAATAGCAATTAAAAAAATTAGWCTAAAAATTGCTTCAGAGTGGGCCATTTGGATTCCAGTAAAAGTTAATCAATGGCAGAGTTATTTTTCGGCAATTGCTATTAGTTACTATATCTTAGATTTCTGCTAATGAACTCTGAACTTAAATAAAAGAGTAGAAAATTTAATCAAATTTATRATAGAAAAGGGTAGTTATACGTAAGCATTGTATGCACACTCAGATTCTGCTACTGCACTGTGCATAAGCAAAATAAACCAAGSTCCATAGTTTGAGATCTAACTTTTTGTTAACTTCAATGAAAGTCAAGGTAGAAAAGAAACAATAGAATGATATTATATTGATATGATCAAAATTTAACAAAAGCATTTTACTAGGATATCATGGGAGAGGGGTTCAGAACTCATGTGTATGGAAATTTACCAATTCTCATCATCACCAAGATGTTAAGAAAGTCTATTTTAGGATAAAGCCAAAGAAGAAGCTAGAGTTGTTTTAGTCCTTACCAAAAATGGTGCGTAGGAAATGTTTCGGGCTACTTACAGTACCAGGTTGGTGGAGCAGTAAAAAAAGTCGTATTTCAGTACCTATCAATTTGTGTTGACTGTGAATGAGAAGTATGAGCATGTAGGTAACTTCCACCTCCTTAGGTCTTCTTAATCATTCCTGACTGTTGGTGAGGCAAGTCCCAGGTTTCTGGGAACTGTGTAGGGCCTGGGAGTTACACTAATTCTTGGGAAAGTTTTAAAGACAAATTCATCTTATTTGGAAAGCACTGTGGGTTGCATTGGTGAAATAACTTAGGCTTCCCATTCTTGTTCTACCCGTTGTGTGTCTGTGGAACTGAAGCTTTTTTCTGTGATCATGGTAAGTTGTAAATATAATAATAGAGAGGTTAGGTGCTGAAAAAATGTTGGCTATAAAAGGATACCATGTTATTCTGCCATAAAAGAAGCTGGGAAAAAAGGTGCATCTGCATTTTTGCTATCCAAGTTCTTTCTACTCAAGATACTTCTGCAGGTTGTTGAGTATATTGGCTATGCCACTAGGAAAACTGTCAKTCAGTCAGCACAATGAATTTAGGAAGGTAAGGTTACAGATTTAAATAAGTTTTAGTCTTTACTCATGAGGAAGAAAAAAGGTATAAATGTTTTGTAAAACTATTTAGCATGGTGTGTAGGAAAATTAATTTCTCCCTTCTCACATTCTGAAGTTGACCTTCAAATTTCTTAACTGCTTTGAGTAACTGTCAATTTTTAATAGATAAAGGAAACCAGCAAGTGTTCTATGATGGGGAAGACAAAGTAAAATTTAATATAATTTCTCTATTTCCACTGAAAATCTGAAAAGTTAGGCCTTAAAAGATTCCCAAGAATGGGGACAAATTATATTTAATGTCTTTATTTATAGACATTGAAAAAAATCTCAACGGAAAAAGTGATACCTATATAATGAAAATGCATGAGGACCATTTAGCAAAATATCTCAGGCCTGCTGGAATTAACTGCTCTCATATTGAAATATACTTTTTTATCTTTTGCAGTTATATCTTCTGACAAAGCAGAATAGCAGCAAAGTAAATCACGGGAAGCAAAATCTGTGTTATAGCTCAGGAAAGTGGAACATGGATGTCACACCTAGTCATTATATCCATTTTGGCTTTCAACACAGTAATAATTGCTGAAGACACACGTCTAAAAACACCTTCCCTTTTGTATGTACAAACCATTTGCAAAGTTTCCAAGCCAATCTGTATGTAAAAAAACTTTTGTGGTTGTCATCTCAAAATCAACTTTTCCCTTGTGCCCATAGTGAAACGGATTACAGGTTATGTAAATGCAAGTTTTATCATGGTAGCAGAGAAGAACTGATACAGCATAATAATTTTTTCATTAAAGTGTAAATGAGGAAATTATAACAAGAGGTAGTTGCATAGTTTGCTCTCGCTATCTTTGGTAAATCTAAACATGTATTTTCAAAACTGATGGTTGTCCAAGAAGCATCTTTGAATATTTCTTCAATTTAATCTTTGCATTTATTTCAACACTAGTAACAATATTTTATAAATGAGATATCCGTGTCCTGCAGTATCAGATGGTGAGAGCTCATTAGAGGTTATTTGAGTGGGAAAGRAATTGGGGACAAGGGGAAAGGAGCAGGAAGAATAAAAGTACAGATGTGCTGGATCACTTGTATTAAAATTCACATCAGATTTAGTGATTGCAATATACCTAAATAATTAGGTATATTATTTATTATTCTGTGATATTAATTGGTAGCCAGATAAAAAGTCTATTAAAAATCAAAAGTTTTAAAAATTAATTATGGAAACAATGTCAAACAAGAAGTGGTATATATATCAGGTTCTCTGGTTTGGGCTTTAAGATACTTGATGTAATTTTCCTCCTGGAGATATGACTCTTTGCTATTATATTTGCTATAACTTGCAAATAAGTTTATATTTTGCTTCAACYCTATTAAATTAACAACTAAAAAGTATTCAACTGATGCTATCTTAAAAATAATTAGTCCAATTTTGAGGGTTGAGTTAACAAAATTTTAAATTAATTAATCATGAGATAGTAATAAAATAGAAAAGCAGATGACAAAGACAGGCACTGTTTCTGTTTGCAAAAATGTTACAGAGTTTCTCTGTTGATATTTCATCAATGTCCCTACCCAGGTTTGGCAAGGGAAAGTAGCAGACAGAACAAGGGGAGTTATTTGTACATTGGTTCTTAAAACGTCCCTGAGATTTCCTGAGTTACCTGGTGCTGCAAGAGAAACCTTGTATGGAGTTATAGGTATGATCATACATTGAGAAATCTAGTATTTTATCACTGCACTTCAAGAGAAACCCCCCTTATTTTCCTGGAAGACAATTCAGGAAAATTTCAATTTTCCAGCAAATAAATTCATAATGGTTTTTATGTCTCAATAGCAGGTAAAAAAAAAAAGAAAAACACCAAACAAAAAACCAAAGAACAAACCCAAGAAAAAAAACTAACCCCAAACTAAAATAACCCAAAACGCCTTCAAGAGAYGTTTGGAACAAACTGAAACATGRGACGTTCCATCTGAACATCAGGAAAGGTGTATTCACTGTGATGGAGACCAAGAACTGGCAACATCAAGAAGGTTTCSCAGAGATATTGAGGAGTCTCCATCCTCGGAGTTAGTCAAAAGCCACCTGGACATGGTCCCAGACAACCAGCTTCAGCTGGCCCTGCTTGAGCAGGGAGGTTGGACCACATAACCTCCAAAGGTCCCTTCTAATCTCAGTCATTTTCTGATTCTTGATTCTGAGACAATGGGAGCAAAGGAAACCTGATTTCTTCTTATATGTGTAAAATATAGGTAAAGAAAATTGTTCACATCCATCTAAGAAAGGATCTTTTAAGTACATGAAAATCATACTATTGTATTTGCAGGGACCCTTGTGGCAGGAAGGAATGATGAATCTGATTCCAAGTTCTCAGAAGGCTAATTTATTATTTCATGATACTATATTATATTAAAGAATACTAAACTAAACTATACTAAAGAATACAGAAAGGATACTTACACAATGCTACAAAACTAATAATGAAAACTCGTGACTTTTTCCAGAGTCTTGCCACAGCTTGACACTGAWTGGCCATTGAGTTAAAACAACTCACAGCAGAATCCAATGAAATAATCACCRGTGGGTAACAATCTCCAAACACATTCCAGACGAGCAAAACACAGGAGAAGCAAATGAGATAATAATTGGGTTTTTTTTCTCTGACGGTCCTCAGCTTCCCAGGAGAAAAATCCTCAACAAAGGGATTTTTCAGARAACGTGAATGCCACTGCATACAACTTCTTGTATTTAGTTCTTGGACTTGAAAAAGTGGTGTGGTGGTGAGACACTGTCAATCTGATTTTGTTTCTGTCAGTATCATAGATTTTTCCCTGGCAAATATCAGGAGGAAAGTATCATGAGTTTGTGATATTAAGTGCAAAGGCGAAATCCTTTGTGATGTGAATTCAAGTAGGGATTGAAGCTGCTCTTTAGAATGTCCTTTGGGCCAGTACACAAACATTTTCCTTTTTTGGCTTGATGATGATATGGACAAGGGCATAATGAAAGTCCTTTAGCATTCTATTTTATGGATTTGGCTAATGCATGAACAGATGTGATTGTGCCTCASTGATTGAGTGATTGTGGTTTTTTCTGCAGCATGTTACATTTCATGGACAACAGGTAATTAAGTTTCATCCATATAACCATTTGGACAGTGTTTAAGTGCACTTTACATTTGTGTTTTTAATGGAGTGACAATTTTTCTAACTTTTCATAAAGACAGCAGTGACACTTAAATATTTTTCTTGAGTGATACAGATAAATCTTAACATACAATTACTATATTAAAACAGAGCTGCTAAAAGCCTGACTCTGGCTGGATTCAGTTAACAGAAAGTTSAGCATGTTTCAAATTGTCTGAAGGCATGGGGAAGCCAAGAGAGCCACTACATCGGGGTGACATTTTCAGATAGAGGAATCACTCTAAATTTGGAGTCAATCTACTGGGAAAGAAGATGTAAATAAATCAAGCATTCAGAAGATCAAGCAGATCTTTAATCAAGCAGATTAGGTGAAAAGAACAATTAAGTTCATTGAAAATGAAATCAAACCAAAGGTAGATCATGCCAGACCAAGTTTGATTTTATCTTTGATAACTGATCTTCCAAATAGTSCCATCTGTAGATATGATGGTAAAGCACTGATGTAGTACCATGTGGGAAATCCCGAATTGTGCTGTGAAATAGAGCAGTAGCACAAGAATTACAAAGTAATGATCAATGCATGACCAAACAAAGTTTCAGCTATGCAGCTCTGCATTTTCCCATTTTCCAAATCTTGCCCAAAACCACAACTGCCATCTTGGAGCAAACTGGTGAATTGTGTGGAGACAKGAATTGCAAGACTGGAGAGATATGACTAGTGGAATTAAAAACCAGAGTTAAAAGTAATAGTAATTTTGTTGATGACATCAAGCTGTGGAAAATTTAAGGTAGAGGGTGTGTACAGCCAGAAGCAGATCAAATAGTATGTATGAGGAACTGAGTGTCCTCAAGGGGCTTAGGTGGACTAGAATGGAATTTTATAATTATGAGCACGCAATTAAATGTTAGTAATTAATAATAATTTTASCATCGATTATTTACCGGAAATTATTATGGGCAGAAAGTCTTAGTTACACAAGCTGGACACAGAACCTCATGTACACTTTAGCTTATAGAAAGATAAATTTAAGATCAGATAAAGGCAAAATTAACCTAAAGACTTTGGAAAATATTAATAGCTTTCTGTGAGGCACTGAAAAATTGCTATCTTTTGTGCAGTGCTATCAGAGAAAGATGAAGAAAGAAACCCTTTGCTGAAAAGATGCTTCAGTTCAGCCTCCCCAAACATTTCAGACATTAAACTCCTACTGAACAGCCAAACGCCCCCTGAAGTAATTGGTTTCAGKGGCAAAGTGAGGCCTAAATAAGAGTTAGGCAGACAAGTACCTTACAGGATCCAATCCCAAGTTTTCTACTTTAATGACACAATAGCCAAGAATGGATACAACTGCTCTTTTTTAAATTCTTTAGGGACATAACACTTGTAAAAGAGAGGAAACCTGCAGAGGTAATGTTGGTATAAAAAGAAATAAGAACACAAAGGTCATTACTAAATCTAGGCTAGAAACAAGTTTCTGACCACCAGAAAACTAAAGTTGGGGTAGGAGGAGGAAAGGACAACAACCTTCTGACCTAAATAAAAAGAGTTAACACATTTCACTATATTTATGATAGGATTGCAAAACATACTAGCTAATAACAATAGGGCTCTAGTTGAAACCCATTTACAGCCTATTTACTTTGGTCTAAAAACATCTGGAGATAGGTTGTTAATGCAACTAGTCCAAAGTATATCATACCAATATATCCTAAATATATCACCATGTTAAACCCCATCCTTGCTTGGAGCTGAGAGATATATGGAAAGAAATTTCATTCCTTCTTGGTAACATCCTGAGTCTCTGGATCCGTATAAAAATGAGTTGAGCCCTAAATGGAAGCAGTAAGCTGAGGTCAGGCTTCCAAAGAGTAGGTGTTGATTCTCATTGATACAAGGAACTGCTCTCAATGATTATTGAAAGTATATTTATAAATCTGCTGTCAGCAAATTAAAATAATGGTGGATCTGGAAACATTTCTGGATTGAGATGGCAGAAGGTCTTCTGTATGTTATTTTTTCTTTTTTTSATCAATTGCAGCATAACTAAAATAATTTTATTAATTGTAACTTATCCTTTAAAAATTTTAAATGGTGTTGAATTTAGTAAAGGAATTCCTAAGCAGATCTTACAGCTTCTGTAGAGGCTACAGAATTCCTAAGGCCTCTCTCCTGGAATAGGTCTGCTGAACATCCTGAAGTTTTGCCTTCAATCTGAAACAGTAAAATGCTCCCCTAATCTAGATCACTTCTTCTGCTCTGATTAAGGTAGTACTCTAGTCTTGTCCATCTGGTTTACATCTTCCTTTTCTTTCCTCTATGAAGAARGTAAATTAATACCGTAACTTTTTCTCCTACAGTGGCTTGGTCTACAAGGTATGAACCAAATATAAGAAATGTGCAGCTTGGGATCTTTATAATGTGGTTTCTCTTTCTGTGGAAAATGACAGCAGAACAAGGAGAGAGAGACTGAGAGTTGAAGAGGGACAAAAAGAGACAAAAGAAGGGGACACAGAGACCCTGGTGACTGTGATATATTTCTGCTTTGGCAGATGTCAGGGCCTTTTCTGTTTCAAGGGCCAGCCCATGCAAGCACACTATCACAGAACCAATTCCAAACACTTGCTGCTTTGTAGCAAAATGTCACTGTGGGCATCATGTAAAGTTTATGGATTATTAGAAAATACCAGCTTAAAAATTAGTCTGGAGTGTTTAGAAGTACTGATTGGGACTGAGATTGGGATTAATAATAGCTCATCCTTTTCTGCTAAAATGTGTGCTGTGAAAATTCCTTGGCTAAATGGAAGTCCAGTCTCTCATTTTGATCATCGAAATGGTACCACTGTTTCAGATGGATATTCCTCTCTATGGGCTACATAGTGTCATTTCAAAAAAAGTTAGAATATTCTTAGTCTAAATGAATCCATCAGTTATAGCTCAATAGCATTTTGCAAACATATATAAGAAATATGCTAATAAGACGGAGTCAACAGCTGACTTTGATCAAGTTTCATTTATATAATTTTGACTTTACAAAACCAGATTAAAATACAGTTTTTGATCAAAGTGTGCTGCTGCCTCCAGTGTAAGCACATGTACATCTTTTTGCCACTAAGGTAAAGGTAGTAGGACCTTCTTAACTAATATGATTGCAACAGAGTGTTGTAGCTGTCTCTAATTCTGTTTTGGATTCTGATATTTAGCCAAAATATTTCAATTGCTCTATGCTCTTTAAGGACAGACAACCACACAATATACTCTAAACAGTATCTTTTTATCGCTCTCTGAAAATAAATATCACTTTCATTACTAAGCATTTTGTAGATTTGACTTATTATTCATGAAGCAAAAATTATAGGGCCAATTACAAAAACTCCAAATTATTTTAAGCTTTTTATGCTATTTCACTTACATGTGCCCTTCATTTTAGCCATTAACATTTGGTACTGAAGCTATAGTGTTTTGATTAATCAAACCAAGGGATTAGTTTTCAATTAATGTAAAATCTAACATTTAAACTGAATGATAGTACTGGACCATTTACAGAAGTATTCCTTCACAAGAAAAACAAGAATGAAATTAATATAAATTTCCAACAACATTCAACTTTGCACTTAAAGCATATTTGCTCAGATAAATGGACAGCATTTTATCCAAGTGATTAGAATTATTTGAAAATTTTCTCCACTAACTGAATATAGTTCTGGAAAACAAAGCATCATTGCCTCGAAAAAAAGCTTAGCTCCAGATACTTTCTCCATATGCAATAGAAAAGCAGTTCAGCTGCTCTACAGTAAACATGACCCTGCTTTAGAGGAGGTTATGTTTCAGTCTGAAAGTCAATTTGATGCATTTGTTCTCACTAAATGCCRATGATTCTTCTATGAGGAGATTTTACTTTATCCACAGTAATGCACAACCCTCGGCACTACAAAAGCAATTGAAATCTGCAAAATATAGTTTTAAACATGCTGAATTGTTTTTTAAAAAGTTTAAATTAAACAGCATCTTAATATAGATCTATTAACCTTGACTGAATTTTAAAGTGTTGTGTGGTCAAAAAATATTCTAATAAGACAAGGATTGCTGCACCTGATTGTATGGCTATAGGGKGTCCCTCTGCTTCTTTGTTATCTTTAGGAACTTTCTGGACAGGAAATATGGCTCCCCCATTTCAGAGGCATACAATCAAGTTCCCAAGGAATGCCACAACAGTATCATATTTCTTCATGAATTTGTTTTGATAAATGTGCTTTTCAAAAGATTCCAACCCAAATTTCTGAGGCTGTTCCAGGGATGTGGCATCTGAGCCAAGAGCTGATGACTCCAGAGAAAATCAACATATKTGGGAATCTGCTCCTGAGATGTACTTGAAAACTGGCAAAACCAGTTTTTCAGGGCAGTAATGAGGTATCCACTTCCAGAGATGGTTGTTTTCCTATTAATATTCACAGGAGTGAAAAAACCTTTTAAGGATTGGGTGTACTAGTACTTCATTCTGACATAGCAGTGCCCACCATTAACATTAGYTGTAAGAATAATGTAGGTAGTGGTGAATGGAGTCATACTGCACTCACCAGACTGAAACATTGGGTGGGGCAGCCAGGGCCACTGTACCCATAAAACCAACACAACTCATTACTGGAGGGGCAGCAGGAGCTCTAAACCTCTTTGCAAGCACCCTCCCAAAGAAAGTGGTTCCTGTTAAACACCAGTACATCCACAAAATTACTCCAGTTCATTTTCAATCCAGCTTTTTTTATGAAACTAGCTGAAGTCCAGRCATGTAGACTTTTTTTTCCTTTTTCCAGTTTTCTGAGTAAAGCTAGATGTATTCTAAGCATGCTGTGAGCAGAGGCAGAGGGGCAAGATGTGCTGCAGGCTGCTCTGCTCACTCTCTTAATTGACACAGCTTCAGGGGAATATACCGAGCTTGCAGGATGTTTTATATAAAATACAGGATGCTTCCAACAAGTAAAACAGGGATATACTGGGACCCTATCTGCATTCTGAAACCTTTTAAATACAAAGTGACAAATGTTCCTGACCCAGCTGTCATGTTTCGAAACCCTCTGTGAAGGCACAATCCTCAGCAAGGGGGATGCAGAGTGTGGGAGTTTTTGATTAGTTGGAGATAAAGAGCCAAATATTCAAATTACCCAAAGTCTATGTACCAGCTCAGCTCTGTTGCTGACTCTGTGTCACCACTTCAGCAGAGGAGCAGCCCAAGGGACCTGTAAGCAAGCTACTTGTGAGCTGCTTAAAAACTCACCAGTGGATGGCTTCTGCTATAGAGAATCTGACATCCTCTGATGTGATGGAGAACAACATGATTTGAAAGACAAACTCCCTGAGGGCTTGTTTGTGTCTCCATGTCCATAAATGCTCTTAAAAATCTGCTGCTTGGTTAGCTATTTTCATGAAGGTTTCAGCAAAACAACTCTTTAAGTAAGCATATGTAGGTGGCATATCTGCTATATTAATGAATTTCAGAAGAAGGTGAAGCTTTTGCTGTTATAAGTTTGATGAGGCATAAATTCATATTAGTTATTACTATCTAACAGAAAGTCTCCTTGAATTATATTAGCAGTTACACTGTAATGGTAGGTAAGTTGCTGAGCAAGAAGAAAGTGATTTTTGCATCTTTGGAGAGATGGCTGTGCTAAGAGTTAAAAATAATTCCAAATCTTTTAGAAAATCAATGGAAAGACAATAGCCTGAAAACATGCTGCTTAATCATATGTATGAAAAAAATCTATGTGCATAAGTGCTGAATATTATCTTCTGCAAAGGCAACTACATAGTCCTTTTGCCAATATTTTTTTTCTCCTTAGTATTATGCATACAGTTTAATGACATAAGCTCCCAGAGAGATTTAATGTAGCATCACCCTCCAACAGGCCCTGCAGCCGCAAGACAGACAGGGGCCATCCCCGACAGCTTTCATTTATGCTGCTGTCAGTCTGCTTCTTTAATGCAAAGCATTAGTATAGCTGTCTTTTTTTGCATRGCCTTTTCAATCATGACACCTCTTCCACCTGTTTTTATGTTCTAGAAAATCCCTGAATCTTGATAAATCCCACTCGYTCCTGTCCATCTTCATTAGATACTTTTCCTAGACTTTTTAGGCAGTCAATTTAAAATTTTTAAATTTTAACAATTTTAATTTAAATTTTAATTTAAACAATTTAAAATGTTTTAAAGACAGTAATTTAAGAAAAGCAAGTGCTTTGTCTGCAAGACTTTCTCTTCTAATTTCTTTCTTGCAGAGATTTTAAACGCATTTGGATTTCTTTTGTGATTTGAGAATCTAAACCACTCATCAAAAGGTTTCTGGCTAACATGCCCTTTAAGATAYTAGTAGCTCAATAGTAAAGACTTTGAAAGCATGGAATCTACCCATGCTTTGCTAAATGGTCCAAGTAATAAATTAATTCCTGGGTTAAAATATTACATTCATTGCAACTGCATTTTTCTATTATTATTTTGAATATTTTAGATTTCTATTGGGTGTATTGTGAGCTCTTATGCACATATTTTTTTTAGTTGTTCATGGTTAATATTTAATTTGCAGGGGATGTGAAAACTTGGGATTAACACTTTTGCTTCTTATATAGTCTATCAAGAAACTAAAATCAGATAACTAAACTATGTCTTTACATCTCTAGATGAGTCAGCTATTAGAGAAAATACATTTTTGATAGAGATCTGGATTTGAAAATATGGCAGAGGAGAAACATAAAAAAAATGCAAAAATAATAAAGTATAGTGAAAATAAGAAAGTATAATGGCAAATAACAACCCCAAATGTTTCTATGGGAGTGCTTGATGACTGGTTAATGGAAGAATACAGCTGGCAAGTAAAGACCAGAAAAGATTTCAAATAAAGAAGAGGATGCAATGAAGCAACAAAGAAAGAAAAAAGATTCATTAATGAAAGTCTAAATGAAGATCTATTGCTGTTCAAACAAACATGCCTGGATTTGTATTCTATTTCATACACTTTACCAATTACATTGCACATGCTAAAAGTTGTAGTTTTGGAAACTTCATGCTGAGAGGATAAGTATTACTGGTATATAGGTTTCATCAAAATTAGTCTCAGTGACTTTTTCTTTCCCAYTTTTAATACAGATTAGTTTGAGCTTGCTGTTGTTTCCTGGGCTTCTCACACAGTTACCTGTTGTCATATATATGACAGGCATCATGGGAAGGATACAGAATCATTATCTTCTATAAATTAGGTATGAAAGTACCTGAGTCAAAAGTGTTTGGGAAGCCTGCAGACTTTTTAAATGTAGCTAGACTAATTTAGTAGGAAACAAAAGTGGTTGGTTTTAAGTGGGACTTTTATTCCTTCATAATTCACTGAGATGTAAGTGCATACAGTTAATTGAAGCATGTTAGTCTGGGCCAGGCTGTTTCCTCTAAAGTTTTCTATTTTTTTACCAGGTCATTCTCATCACTTTAAATAAGATCCTTCCTCCAGAAGCAGCTTCTAGCTCTACCCAGGTCCTGTGTGCTAAAATGATAGCAAATTAATCCTAGGATTAGGAGATGGTACTAAACTAGAAATACATGACACCTCTGTACAGGTCCGAGCATGGATTTGGCCCTTCATTTGGTGAGGCTGAGATGTGTGAATCAAAAATGATCTGCTCTAGCTTGTGGCAGTATTTGACATTCACAGTGAGTATCTGAACAACATAAAATCATCGAAACAAAAATGGTTTAGACTCAAGAAGCTGAACAGAACGTTCAGAGCAAACTTGTCTGCCTTGTCTTTCCCACTGCTCCCCACTCCATTCCTGCAAATATTGCTTCAATCGCCTGGTTTCAATCCAAAACAGAGAATCATAAATTTGTTAAATAATTGGGTTTGATGCCAGTTAAATTAAAACAAGAACTACTCAGCTTTAGTGATGCTTCCTGGTTTGTGCTGTGTTTTTCCATGGCAATATTTYTGCTTCCTAGGCTCCAGACTGTTGTGTTCTGAGCTCCAGGACTGCATCTGCTTAGGAAGTTGTACTTAAGAGGATAATTCTATTGTTCTTGTAATCAAGGGCCAAATCACAGTTAACCAACAGAAATAATCTGGAATGAGTTAGAAAATATTTGTCCAGTTATACCGACTGTTTTATATTGGCATATTTCTTTGGATTGCTTTTAATTTACTGAAGAATAATAGTAGAAAGTAGGCAACCTTTGCAAAGTTTCCTTGCCATATTCAACCCTGAGAACCTGCAAGTGCTTTCTTGGTAGTTCATGGGGAACAACAGCAATTTGTTTTGTAAAAGTTTAAATGAAGGTGGTATCTCCACTGCATTTGTAGCTGACTTCAGTGGTCCTAATATTATATCAGGTTTTGATAAGTATAAAGGGGTCTGTAGCTGCTCTGAGTTTAGCAAAATTTCATAACACAACTAAGTAAGTTTGCAGGGTTCTAGGCAGTCTTACGTCTTCTGCCGAAGCACTTCAGTTTTATCCCTTTTAACAAATATGATAACCAGATTAAAGCTAATTCAAATACCCTGCACGTGTGATTAAATTTCACAATTACAGCATGCATAAATCTAATCAATACTTTGGCTTCATGCTGCCTGGCTTGTTTGTTGGAGTAGTTGGAATTAAAGTGCTAGTGGCTTTACATAGTAGCACAATAGTGTTGCAGCTTGATAGATTGTAGCCGGGGAAAAACCCAGCATTTTACTGATTTAATGGCTGACTCCAATGTAATCTGAACAGGGGATAACCCCAGGCAGCACGTTATTTCCAGCAAATATTGCTGTGGCTGCCTTAGCCTCCGCATCTATTTGTTCTGTGTGTTTGGTGGCAGTCACTAACCGCTGCTACTGGTGTAGGAGGCAAGTTCTCCCTTTCTACTCCATAGGATGGGGGTCTACAATGTGACTAAGCCAATCTATCAGCTGTTTGCACCAAAGGGAACAGTCGTCTTTTGGACACTTACAGGCACAATTTTCTTTCCTCCTTTCAGCCACCTACACGTGGTGCTCATTCCTGTTTTAATGTCAGCCTTCTGCTGGTTAAGCAAGTTGAACTGCCTCATTTTCTGGTCAGCTGAGTGCCAAAGTCAGCATCTAGGAGGAGAGAACACAGGAGAAAGAGGCAGCCAATTTTGCTGGAAGGGAGCCATCAAATTGGTTCAGCTTTATCACAAACTCTCACCCTCAGAGATGTAAATGTAAAGCTGGAAGTCTCTGTTTAGGCTGCCAGAGAAGGACTTTGTGCAGAGGCAGCTGACAAGCTGGCCCACATTATCTCTGCTGACTCTGCTGTTGACCCCTGTCAGAAGGGCAGAGTCGCCAGCTGGGGGCTGTCGCAAGATTTGTCATCCTTTGCCAGTCAGTGTCCTCGCTCTGTGATCCCTCCTGCTGAGTTAGGGACTCACTATGGTGCATTCATTTGGCCTTTTTGTTGCACTGAAGCAAAGGTATTTGGCAGAAATCTGCAGGATCGCAAAGTTCCCTCTGCATAAGGGAAAGTTTAACAGAGTGGCTGTTGGTATTATCACCTTGTTTACTTTTTGGAAAGCAAGATCAAGGTTTTACTTGTTTTCTTTTGTCAGGAAAAATTGACTTATAGAGAAGGAGGAAAATTATTATTCCCTTTTTAGTTTTTTTTCACTCAACCTCTGTGTAAAAGAGAGCAAGAGATCTAGTTCTAGTTCACTGACCTGTTATTTTCCAACTAAAATTCATTTTGCAGTCCCTATGACACTGTTGAGTTTCAAGGGCAGAAGAGTATGAAACTTGAAGTCTTAATGACTCTGTGAAGGTTTGATCACAGAGTAACTTGTCTACATTAACTCCTATTAATGGCTGCTGTGAAAGCTAACCTTCAATGGGTTAGAACTTGCTTTACTAAAAGTAGATTGGAAACCTTCAGCTATGCTTCATCCATGTTCATATGGATGGTTTTACATGTTCTGGTTGGCATTAATACGAACATGTGTTTAGACAAATATATGTAAACATTTACCCACTTCCTGCTGGTAAATCTCTTGTAGCAATGATGAGAGATGCTGAAAATGTCTATCTACAAACTGCTAAATTTCAGTAGTATTGTAGATTGTAAATAATGACTATTCACAGCCCTTTCCATAATGATAGAAAATGCACAGCATTACTTTCATTCTCCCTTTCACTATCTGGGACAGAAGATGAGTGAAGGCTGAAAATCCATGAGTGTTTTTCTAGCATGGTATGCCACAGTCAGTTTAGCTCATTGCGTAAAAGTAACTTAGAGAGATGAAAGTGCCAGGAGGTTTTTGCAAAGAGACTATCTTTATCTCATATTGTTTTCTGTCTCAGGAGTACTCCCCTGCTAGTGAACTCAATAGTTCTATAGTTTTTCCATTGGGAGAAAAAAAATGCATCAAGTCCAAATAAGTTAATTGGCTGTGATGATTTGAATAATTGCATTTACACTATTTACAGACTTTGTTTTATGAGGTAGAAGTATTACAAAATTCGTCTGCTTTTTTTTTTTTTTTTAATTCTTCCCTACTAAAGTCAATACAGTATTGCTGGATTGCTGGCAAGGACTATTCTGTGTCCCTCCAGACCACAGACAGTAGTTAGAAGCAAGTTGGGAGGATGGGTTAGCAGAAGCCCAGGAGAGCTAGTGTTCTCTTCTTTGCCTGTGGGAAAGGGTTTATTTTGAAACAATGGAAAGTTACCCGAAGCAGAACAGAGAAGTCGGTGATCCGCTGGGTGTTGTATGCCGGTGGAAGCCTCATCAAGAAAGGGCAGGTAGGAAGGAAAAACAAATAAGAATCTTTAAGAGACAAACACTGTTCAGAACACAGGGAGTTTAGTCCAGGATCAGAAATAGCCTGACCTAACTAGACAGCTGAAATCAGAAAAAAATTGAATGTGATAGAAAGGTTCTGCAAATCAGGAAGGAAACCACAAGTTTCAAAAGCCTGTTCCTGYTGCAGGCTGGGGACTTATCAAACAGTAGGAAATTGAGACAGAAAGATAAATACAGAAATTATCTTCTGCTTATTTCTTATCCTGCAAAGTGTTTATTATTTTACTAAGCAATGGTGATGRAAAACCCTGTACTGATGTGTGTTTGATTATACATATTCTGTTCATGTACTTAGGCTAGAACATCCTTCTGATGGGGTTTTGGACATTTTGTCTTTCTAATGACACACCTAAGGCTTTGAAARGTAAGGCTGCAGTCCTTAAAAAGGGCTCCTGCACACATTTAGCATTGAAATATTTGTACATAATGTCTTTATCTAGGGCAGGGACATGCACTCTTGTAGCAAACTAGAGGCTAGCAACACTTTGTAAACTGAGACTCCATGTAATGCCATGGAAACAGCAAGATCCCAATTACACCTATAGATCTGCTCCTTCTGTTGGAAAACTTGACTCCAGGTTCACAACAGATGACACAAACAAGACAAGTGGTTCTCATGACAACTGCATCGCCTTTTGTTCTTGGTTTCTCTTGTCATGAAGGCAGCAATGCAGAAGATAAGACTATTTAATTGTTTCAACTTAAAAAAATCTTATCCAATAAAATTATAGCTATATAATGATGCAGATACTTTCCTTAGTTTAGTAAATACTAATGCTGTAGTATTTCAGTAGCATTTGAAGTATAATGTAGCAATTTATGTTAACCTAATGTTAACAGTAAAAATAGTCTCAGTAAAGAAAATTAAGTCTGTAKGAAGCCCACATACTACTGTTTTCAAAATTTTCTTTCTGTCAGCCTATACCGAGAATTTACTTTCATTTCTTTGGGTTTTTTCTTCAGTGTTTGTGGAAAACAGTGTTGATAATATCAGAACTGAAATAAAAATGAATTTAAATAAGCAAGCTAATCTCACAGAATTGTTATGCTTTCCCYTTTATTTTCTAACAAAAATCTCTTATTCTTCAATATAAGCCAAAAATAAGTCACCTTTATCCTCTGCAGCTATTTCAATTGCCTTACATGCATTCATATATAACTTCTTGTGGATAAAATAGTCACTTTCTTTTTACCTGGAGAAAAATTAAAAGAGAAATATAATTTTTTCTACTTTTTAAAAATCTCTGTCTCTGAAAAGGCACTTAGAAGAGCAACATAAAAGCAAAATAATTTAATTCAGAAAGTATTTCTGAGAAAAATTATGACAGTTCCAGGTGCTAAAGGCACTGTGGCCACCAGTTCTATGAGAGTACATGTTTGTCCTTGTAAAAAGACCTGAATACTCCTAAGTCTCCTGATGCTGTTGTCCATCTGTACATCAGCGTAGTTCTTGAGATTCTACTCACTGCAGTGCTCAACACTTCAAAATTAACTCACAAAGCAAAAGACTAAAAAAATGCTCCATGATGTGTGTTTTTAACTTATTCTTCAGTTGCAAACTTTCTAGAGAAATGACCATTCACCCTTTTGTCTTGTCACTGGTGTGATTACCATGAACATTGGTATAATAATCTACTAATGTAGATGAGCATCAACATTAGTATTCCAGAAAGACAGACCAAATGCCCTCCAGTGATAGAAAAGGCGTTTTTTTCCCCCCATAACCCTGGTGTTGCAAGGTATGCCAGAGCAGGTGAAAGGAAAGTGCTGGAAGGAATTAAGAAAAATTAAGAGTAGATTATAATAGAAAGCAACAATGATATYGTTTTATTGTTTTTTGAGATAGTAAGATAATATTACAAGAAAAATATATTTAACTGTTATAGAGTGGAAAACATAACTGCTAATGACTTTGTAAAGAACCTTGTAACTTTTACCTGTGCCTCTGTTCCTGTTCAGCCCCAGCTGCTACATGCTCATCTCTGCAAGCCTGAGTAGTCAGGGAAATCACCTCCAACTGCAGAGACATTTTCGAGTACTTTGAAAAGACAAGCTTGCAGGTGGACAGGCTGACCAAGAYCTGTTCCCAAGATACACTCTTTTCAGTTCACTTTTGCACCAATTTGACATGACAACACATAGGGGACAAACAAAAATACCCATGGTCAAACCTTCARCATCAGTTTCATGAAAAAGGCATAGGGGAAAAGATTAAAATGTCCTTTGAAAGGTAATGCCCTTTTTTTTATTCTTTTGCTTTAAAGCAGTTGAACATTTTGGGTCTATTTATATTACCTTGGGTATTAATACCCTACAMAGGGGTTTTTATATTTTCCTCTCTGACTTATAGCTTTGATTAGAARTTACTTAACCATTTCAGTTCTAAGACTGAAGGAGATATAATAGGATGTATGATTGAAGAAAATAACCAGAAAGMTGGAAATAGTCTTAGAGGTAGCAAAATTATTTTTGCACTCAGGCTTTGAGCAATTATTTCTGTCCATGGAGAACTGGAAAAATATAAAGGTATGATGACCTTTTGACATGCAAAGGTAGTTTTGTTTTCAAACTTTCCTGAATTAAAAGAAAGTGAAGAATTCTTGATCYTAATGAGATACAGCTCAATTTTGTTCATCAAAATTGCACAGCTCTGCTTTTTGCACATGGTCTATTCTACTAGTTTCCGATTTCACTCTGTTCTCAGCTACTTGAAAGATGGCTACTGAAGCATGTTGACGCCATCTGTGCTTTCAGAAAATAAACTCTTCGATAATAAAAGTAATTTTTATTTTGGAGACAATTGGTGTATCATTTTCCATTCCACAGATAACCTTCTCTTAGAACTGTTCTCACAGCCACCTCAAAAATACCTGGAAAAGAAGAYCCTCACCTCAGATTTATCATGGTTAAATGTCTTTCTTACCAGTTTTAGAACTGCCACTGACTTGATATATTGAATTGTTAGAGTTCTGGCTTATATCTCATTTCATACTTAGCATTTTTTTCCAAAGTTGAACGAGTAGAACCTTGACACAAAGCACTGCGCTATTTAGTCTTTGCAATGAAGTATTGTTGTAGCTCTACAGAATTATTAGTTCATGAGTAACAATACTATGAGCCCAGCCATACCATAGAAGCAGTGAGTGTGAAATCACGTTTTGTCTATTGTGTTGCAGAACAGAGGCTTAACTTCAGGTATCTTATACATGTATAGGCAGATTCAGTTATCTGTATCTCTAACAGATAGAAAKATTAGAGTAAATATGTAATTAGAGCCTTAGTAAATTTCTCTGCAGGACCTTGAAATATTGTGTCTTAAAATACTAACAGAATTAAGCAAACCACTCTGGGGTTTTCTATCATCTAAAAAAATTTAGCAAARATTTCAATTTAAATTTCATTACCTTTTCCCAGTATTAGCCAAATTTCTTGGAAAAATAAATGTCAAACAATTTGATCTTTTCACCTTGTTTCTCAGTTGTGTTGCTCTGATTAATTTTAAAGTTTCAAGCAGAGGTTACGTAGTTGATAAACTGTATTTCACAATATCATTGCTCAGTAGATTAAGTAGTTGTGATATAGGTATTATATATCTTTCTTCCTAAACATCAAAGTGTTTATTATACATAGGCTTTTCTCTCTTCATAATCAATGTAGCATTTTATTTCTTTCCTTTGGAATCAGAAGACTTATTGAAATGAAAATCATAGTTGCAACCACCTTCAATGGWGAGGCAGAATAATGAACAGAAAGTACAAAAGAACAAGCTTTTGGTAGAAATGTCTTTGGGAGAATTATGTTAAAGTTTTTCTTCTTATATAAATAATTATATTTTGTTCATTGTCATTGCATTTGAATTCAGAGCAGTGCCACATTCAGTTTGAAAGCAGTTTGTATACAAATAAACAGAAATTATTCAGAAAGCAAATGCATTCTCAATGGTAGTGTTACTATAGCTACTGTTGTTCCCTAYACTGAAGTGAAAATATTAAGAATTACCCAGATAATGAGAAGAATTTCCCTCAGGTATGTGTGACGAGCCCACAGATTGTTAGATAATTTTGAGTGAATGATGAAGCTTAATAGATTTTAAAATCATCTATACTTATTTTACATTTGCTAATTCAATTGAGGTTTTCTTTTGTGATTTCTGGTGGTCAACAGATTTTCCAGACCTTTTCAGCTTTTTGCAACACTTCTCCAATATAAAACCCTCTTTCAGTACAGTTGTGATGAATAGAAAGGTGATCAGTTATTTTTTCTAAACTCAATTTTTCTATGCTCTAAGCCATGAATATAACCTCTAATTTGTCTCAATGTTAAGAAATACTGTGTACAGTAATTTTTTAACAGTATTATCACTGCAACACTAATGTTATCTACCACAAATCTTTCTGCTTTAATAGTAAAGTCCTACTCACACATGTGTAGTAAAGGTAAGATGTAAAGTGGTAGAAAAGCTAGAACCACAATGTAGATAAACTATAATATAAAAGCATAATTGCAAGAAAAAGAATATGCATTTTGGACATTCCTAAATGTCCTTTCCTTTTCTGACTTCCAGTACTGAGGACATGAAGAGAGAAATATTTTTGTTTAATGCTTAGGTAATTAAATCAGCTTTGAATATCATAGTGATGGACATTTGTTCAGTAAGAAGAAAGAATTATTTTTGAGTCTATATAACCCATGCAAATATTTCCTAGCATATATTTTAAGAAAAGACCATGGTTTTCAAGACACAAATTTTTTTGAGAGAGATTTACAGAACATGAACATTTTACTATTACTTTTACCAAAATCCTAATTTCACCAGATTTATTTCATTTTGATACTTTGAGTATTTATTACCTGTGTTGTAATGGGGGCATAAAAGTCAGAGCTGAGTCTTCTAGGAAGCGAAGGGTGCAATGTTGATCCTGGGTGTTGCAATGTTGATTATAAGTTTCAGGTCTATTTCCCAGTTGCTTCAATAATACTGTAGGCTGGAAGAAAATATATTTTTTTTAGTTCAGAAAATTTTATACATTTCTGTGGTGTGTTTCTTGATCTTCAAGTCACTGAGAGATCTAATTCTAATGTGGAAGTCCACAACTACGTATATAGTTTTTGCTGTGTTCTTAAGCCATAAATCAATGCCTTTCAGCTATAAAAATTGGCAAAATTATCTAATTAAATTAAACTTTGAACAGGTTACCAAGGTAAAGTTTCTTGATAAGTTATTCTTTCAAAATTTACAATCTTTAAAAATGTTGAAGTTTACTTATATTTATTTATATCTCTTTTTTGTTTCATATTTATTCAATTTTCAGCCTCTAGGCTCATTGCAAGACAACACACTACTTTCATTTTCACATATTTCTTGAGCTGATGCAATAGATGAAAGTGTTAGCTTRCCACCTTTTCTTTGTAGGATCAGAAAGAATGAAAATTTCCTCAGTGATCAGCAACTTTAACATAACTTGAAACCCTTGTTTATTAAAAGAATCCCACGAGGAAGAGAAAATATTTTTTATGAGGCCTAAACCCATCATTCTTTTGTATTCAACCTTTAGTTTCTTGCTCTGCAAACTGTTTTCCAGGCAGCAAAGGTACCTGCTTCAATGGGCACCCCAACGACCTTCACTTTATAACAATATTAATATTGTATTTTGTCATGTTTTATTTCCTGGTTTTGAAGACAGAGTGAGCTCAATTCAGAAAAAGAGAAAGAAAAGTATGCTTCTCCCTTTTTATGCTCCCCCTAATCAATGCTGCTTTTTGTGCCTATGAAAGAGGGAAAGCAAATAAATAATATTTTTCACGTAGTCAATTTAATTTTCATTAATAGCAGATCAGTTGAACAGTTCTGCTTCTCAGAAATTTTCTGCTGCTGCTATCACTGGTGCAAATCCTGCAGATATTACTCTTAGGACTCTCATTTTTACTTGGTCAATCACACATTGAATTTAAAGGATGTGTAATTGAGGAAAATTGACTATAAATAGGGTGAAATGTCAAGATTTGGTCAATATTTATGGACTTCATGTAATAGCTAGTATATTGTGATTTAAGGACTTTTTTAGCCCTAGATACTTAGAGATGAATCTATCCAATCCAGTTTCAAATCCATCCATACCATAAGCGGGTTGAACTAATTTCTCTCTCAATTTCTTTCTCTTCATCTAAGGACTTAGATGTCTCMTTTAAATTCCTAGTTCAAATGAATCCTAGGATTTTGTGAATCCAGTCATAAAATCCTTTTYGTACTAATCCAGTTCTGACAATGACAGAATGGCTGTGCAAGTCATGCTATCCTTYAGGCAATGAGCAGTTTATCATAGAGTCATCRACTGGTTTGGGTTGGAAGGGACCTAAAAGATCATCCAGTTCCAACCCCCAGACAGTGTGGGCAGGGACACCTTTCTCTAGACCAGGCTACTCAACCTTCATCCCATCTGCCCTTGAATACTTTCAGAGATGTGGCATCCACAACTTTTCTGGGCAACCTGTTCCAGTGTCTTACCACCTCCCCAGTAATGACTTTTTTCCTAATAACTCATATAAACCTACTCTCTTTCAGTTTGAAACCATTGCCCCTTGTCCTGTCACTACATGTTCCTGTCACAGAAAAAAAAAACTATTTAGCTGTTATCTGTAAGATTGATCTTGTAGATTTTCTCGTGTTTCAATCTACTCCCAGAATATAGTATTTTCCCAGGAGGCAGCAAAAAGCAAGTACAAATTCTGAGATTCACAGAACAAAATACAGAGCCAAACAGTTGCTGCATATGTTACAACACTCCAGTGAGCAGCATTCAGTTACAATATTTGGCTAATTCTTGAACTGTGCTGTTTGGATAGAGCACCCTTAAGATATGTCCAAAACCAGGTCATACTCTCCTTATTGAATGTGACCAGTAACCAGGCTATGCGTGCTGCGTTTTGGATTGTTTATCCACCAACATTCATCTGATAGTACTATTGGTATGGATTTTCATAAACCATAACCCGCAAAGTTTAAAATGGAAAACATGGGATGTTACTTAACCTATGCCTTCAGGAATAGAAATATTACCATATAACTTGTCTGGTCAGAAAATGAAATTTGGAAAACATTATTATTATTTTTTTATTACTATTATTCAGTGGAAAGCAAAGTATTTACTTCAATATGATATTTGAAATAATTAATTTATCTGATAACAGGTGTTCCAGCTAGAACTATATATCATAAAATATTTTAAAGCTTAAGCCTGATCCTTTCAATACTGCTCTTTGAAGGAAAGTTGGAGACTTCAAGGACCTAAATATCTCTTGTGCTCTGATGCACTTGACAGTATAGRGACCTAATGAGCTTTCAGTGGAGATGTTGAGGAGTTGAGAAGGGGAAATTGAAGAGCCTTGTTTACTAACAGAAGTTGTTTGATATTGATTTAATGTAGCACAATTGTGTCATGACACTACTTGACATCCACAAATATTTCTTCAGGGGGGTTGGATTTTTTGTTTCTTTTTTCTTTTCCCTAAAGAAGGAGTCAAATAAAAGTTAATAGGAGAATAATTTGATATAGCACTTTGTGGTTGTCTTGCAGAATAGGGTTATTTTGCATAAATGGTTATTTGCTTCCATAGCAGTTCTTTACATCTGCTTGGGATATTACAGGGGTAGTTTAAAGTAGATATATCAATTAGCAAYGCCACTTTCATGTAGCACTTCTCTCATGTTTTCTTTTCAAATCTAACTGACATTCCACAAGACATCTTTGTAATCTGTGCACGAACAGCAAAGGTAGAGGTAGCTTTGTCAAATACTCCCTTTATGGTAACTGCTTCTTTGTTTGTATTCTACTGTAAAAAATACCTTTAGAGAAGTTTWGTATACAGCCAAAAAAAAAAGGTTCACCTGTTTACTGTATGTCACAATTACTTTTGGTTCTGCTTATTGGTTTCGTTTAAAACAGAGGCATTTGGTGACCACTCTCCCATACCACATACATATAATTTTACTTTCTTCTCTATATTATTTTCTGTATTGTTCTAAGACTTTTTTAATCCTTCTTTTTGGTTTCTAATGATTTCCATCAGTTTGGAGATAAAATTAATGGTACAATTGCATGCGTATCTGTGCTATGTTTTCCTATTTTTACCTATGGGCTTGTTTGTTTCGAGTTTTTTCCTCCTGTACAGCAGTTAGATTTATTTGAGTATTAGTTTTTTTTGACCTTCAGAATGTTTAGGAATTGTTTCTTTATTTTAAAAATTAAAGTAAGCATGGAGCTTTATACATTTAGCTTTTTAAATAATTCTTTCTCATTCTTGTTTCAAAATATCAAGTACAAAACACAGATTAATATGATGTAAGGGTTTCTTTATTCTCCTAAGAATCATATTATTCTAATGCTAACAAGTGACTTTTGAAATATATAGTGGATGTAGAATTACAGA
This sequence comes from Cardinalis cardinalis, assembly GCA_014549065.1. Lineage (NCBI taxonomy): Eukaryota > Metazoa > Chordata > Aves > Passeriformes > Cardinalidae > Cardinalis > Cardinalis cardinalis. The sequence goes on from JACDOX010000018.1 coordinate 6,981,871, forward strand.
CATAAAGAATTAGTGCATTTTCATGAAGCTGAACAGCACATGCTCTGAAGCTCTTGTAATTTAAACTGGGTTTTTAAAGCAGAATTCAGAACATTAGACAAATTTGGATTTCTCTAGTCTTACAGAAAATGTTACCATTGAAACAAAGAATAGATTGGATTTCAGATAATAGGAAGCTATGCAATGCAGTAACTTRTGTTTTGTTTTCTTCATCATTGACAAATATCAGAAGGTCTTTTCTGCATATGCAGAGAGGCAGAATGAGAACACATGACAAACAACAAAATGGAGCTGCTTCCTTATTTCCTTACACTTCATTAAGAAAATTATTATAAAACCTTCTTATTTTTTCATAAACAACAATTCATAGTATGTATTAACTCCTCTTTCAAACTCTGTTTTTCTATAATCGGTTTGGAAGGATTTTCACTGATTTATGTAGTGAAAAATTAAATAAGTTACAGGGCTTTCAGATTACTGCCTTCATAATTCAAGAGGATTTATTACTAAGAACATTTCTGTGAGGAAAATAACTCAGCTAATAAAGAAAAATGATTGCTGAAATCTTCAAAGTACATAAATATCAATRAAGCTGTATTGATCAGTCCATTATATAAAAGAATCTGAAAGCAGAGTACACATGGCATTCAGTAAAGACCTCTTCTTATTGGCTACACTGTAGAAAATTCTATCTCAAAAAGTTATTAAAAGCAAGATACTTGAAATTATTTAAGTAAATATAGTTCAGAACATTAAATATAAGTCTTTCTGCACACAAATTTGTGTTCTCAACAAATGTTCTCCCAACATAGAGGTAGGTCCCAGTCATGAGGGTCTGTTCATTCAGAGATTAGAACTTCTTGGTATTCTGAATGAAGAAGCAGTTTAATGTAGCCATAATTTAATGCTGAGATGTCTTGTGCCTGGGAGGAAAGCAAGAGGAAAAAGTATTTTTGAGACTCCATCAACAAAGATAAACACCTCATAACCCTCAGAAAATTCTGTGATGAAAGAGACTTGCCTGTCTGATTTTCAACATCAGTTGSTGGGTGCAGACATTCCTGGCACTATGAGGAACTGTAAAATGCACTTTGAAAGAAGTTGTTTGGGTTGCTTGTTCTAGGAAAAAAAAAATCAAATCAGAAGGAGAAACTTCCTTTTAGAAGAACATTCATGAAAAATTAAATTAATGTTACTCAAAGCTGGTGAAGATTTTAATTGCTTGCAACACATAAGAAAAGAAAACACACTTTTAAAATTCATAAAAGTTTTAAAAGTTGTGTTGTTTTGCTAGCTCCTGAGATACAAAATTGGTGCAATATGACTCCTTAAGACAACCAATTCATCTTTGGAACAGCAGAAATATTAAAAATAATATTGAAATATGTATGATAGATTTTTTATAAAATTATTTTAAAAGCTTCTTAGTGTTGCTTTTGTTTAAACAGAAAAGTTTTGAAATTCTGGCAAGTGCAGAACTAAACCAAATGCAACATGTCTTAAAAACAGTGCTTGCTTTGTAGGACTTGAATTTTTACTTATCTAATACTACTGCTTGACTTCATCTGATGCGGGAATAAACTGTCCATGAATTCTGATTTGCCTCTTTAGTCAACCAGGAGCCAGAACTGGACTGCAAGATTTGAAAAATCTTGTGGTTAGAAATAAAGAGGTTTAAGCCAAATTTCCTTATATAAATTGCTTCTCCATTAAAAGAACCAGAGTGGACAGTTACTCTTGTGAGTAATAGAACACAAGAGAAAAGCAAACTCAGGCTTTAAACTTAAAACATGTATACCATGTATGTCTTTCTAAATTAAGGTACACTACAAATCAACCAAAGTTGTAATGAAGTAGGTTTTTTATCCGGTACACAGTGAGTGACAAGGGATTTTGCCTTTTGGCACTTATTATGCAAGCTTACTTCCAAAGAAGACTTGAATGTTCCAAAGTACATAATTTCCTGGAAGAAACACTGAGGAATTTCAGAAAGCCAATTCAATGTTTCAAGAAAATAATACTGAAGCCTCAGCTAATCCAGTTAACATGTTTTGCATGAACACTAAAAACTTTGTAATGTTTTCGACTGAGTCACATTTTTCCCATGCAACAAATTTATCTAGTATTTACCTGAATAAGTGTAACACTTGACACATGACTTAGCATGCCTATTAGTGTGTTAAACTGTGATGCAGTGTTGCACTTCATATAACATCCTGCTAACTGAATTAGGAGTGTGTCATTGGGTAACTGCATGCCTGACCAACTTGTGAAATCCTTATTTTTCTAGGTGYGCACTGGTTTAATGACTGATCTGAAGTTGAACTGATCTCTAGTAGAACTGTAATAATCAAAGTCCAAGCAGCATTTTTAATTTTTCGGATCTGCTCCTATGGTCTTTCAATTCATTTCATTTTCCAACAGGTTTTATACTTGAGTAAGTCTTTATACACACAATCATCATATTGTAAACAGGATCAAGATAGTRAGAAATTTCTTCTCTTTTATACAACCTTCCCAAAATGCTGCATACTATTATGCTCATTGAAAAGTAGAAGAAAGTACAAAGCAGACAAGTTAATAAACTGGTTGAACTCTACAGAGGGAATTGTGGACTCCAATAATGTAATAAAAATTGGAATTTTTTTTCACTCTAGTCACACGCTTAGACTTGCATACTGCAGTTTAGAGTGCCACAATAATGTTAGTACTATCTGAAAGAGAATGCGGTTAATGTGAATGAAATTAGTAGTGCTTTATGGTTATATTTGGACAGATAATTAATATCTATATTTTATCTTCATCTAGTTATTTRAAGTGCAGTGATGGTCATTATTCTGTGTGCAAAGCAGTAATGGTTACAAGAGCCATTAACAGTGAGAAGTTATGAGCAATTTCTCTCAGTGCTCACGGGAAGGCTGACCTTCAAGAAGTTGCTCTAGCTTTGGACAAATTAAGAATGTGGAGTCCAATATTCTCTTTCCAACCCCACACAGTGAATGTTCACAGAAGAGCTTAGGAATAAGGCAAGAACACATTTCTCCAGAMAACACCTGCACCTTCCAGCAATTTGTGGGTTTCTGAAGCTAGAGAACATATCTTTGTATTTASCAAGCTTTTGTATATTTTCCTGCATAAATTTGCCCTTGAAAAACTTTACTTATTGCTTTTCCATATAAGAATACTGATTATGCAAATGTGACTTTTTCACAATAATAACTTTTAAATTACCTATTGGTCAGCTAGGAATAAATTCTTCAGAGCAGCATATTCTTAACTGTTCCTCCTTTATCATATAAGGCAGGAATTAAAATATACAGCTTACACAGGTTATGCACAAACRTATTTTTGCCAAGCTGGCCAGAGTGATATAAAGCATTACTGTCTCCATCTGTCCAATTACTGCTTCTGCATTCTGGGCACCATGTTATTAAGAAATCTCTCCTTGTTCATAAAACAAATTAACTTAAATCACCCTCTCTAGTGATTAGTCTGAACTTTTTTATTATACAAGATAATATATTGTGCTCACACTATCATTTATGACATATCAACTGTGTTCTCTAAAACCTCCAGCACGGAAGGGGCTGTAAAGATTTTGACTAAAACTGTAAAAGTGACTACCTGCAAGTGCAGTTTTCTTTGGTTTTGATTATGTTTTTTCCACAAATTAAAAATTTTTAAAATCCCCCTACGCTTCTAAGTAATATAAGACAGAGCATTAATTGCATTTGGAAGTGTGCTGCATGTGGCCAAGATCTGAAATATAGAGTATTAATGCAGGAAACAGGATAACTTTCTGAAAATTTTACCTTGGTTCTATTTAAACAATAAAGAAATATAAGTGTCCTTTTATCACTAATTCAAGTACATCAGTWGCCCAAGAAAAAGGCAGATGGCTCACAAATTTTATGAAATCATCCTGACTTTTTCTTTGCCTGTGATTTAAAAGAAATTTAGTCTAYGGTTTTATAACCCAATAAAATGGGTTTTCACTGGGGAAAAAATAGGCATATTTTTGTGAGATTTTTAATGGTTTTCATGAAATTTCAGGGTTTTGTTAGCTCAAATATTTTCAGACTCAGTTATAGCTCTGAGGGGTGAATGTTTGCTGTTGGAATGGATTAACAGGAAAAAAAAGTTCCTCATTTGTAAATTTGGCTTCACAATAGACATCAATACTTGGTACATTAAAGACAAGACATTATTGCACATTCTGTTATTTTAGAATTTTTTAAGTCAATTAGCATTAACCATATCTCAAAAAACACAGGAATGCAATTTCTCTTCTTTGACCGATACAATTACTCAATTCTTGATTACATGAACAGCTGGATTTTTTAAAATTATTTCCTGAAAATGTATGTTCATTTTTGTATAAAAATAAATGTGCTTATACACTTTCACACACACACACACATACACACATACAGATTTATTGCCATTTTCAGGTAGTTTTTAAAACTTCTTTTGTGTTTTTGCTTAGCCATTTGCTTAGCCATAAGGTTATCATCTGATGATAACCTTAAAAAGATGATAGCCTTAAAAAGTAGATTAAAAACACAGTACAGAAATACTTCCATACTAATACATCTATATATGTTAAATATATGTTAAATAATTTAAATTACTTTCTTAGTGGTTGGTAAGCTAGTGCTGCAGCAGGTTTCTTAAAAATTTCTGTCCCTGACTAACCTAATTTTCAGTGATCTCCACAGTTACACAATTTTCAGGTAATTAATTTCTATTATTCATTGGTTTATATTATCTTTTTTTCCTCCTCTGTACAAATTATCAATTTCTACTCTATAAAAGCTGTATTATGTAAAAGTCTGGAAACTTTTAGTGCATTATTCATTTTAAAAAATCTGCCAATTCCTCGGTTAAATTTTTCATTCCCTTTTAATATGGATGCATTAAAAACAATAATAAAAGTAGCTTCAATTTCAATAGAAATTTGTCTGGTAAATATGCTTTCTCTAATGGAATGGTGTTAGAGGAAATTTAGAATGGTCATTCTTAAGGTAGCATTTCTGTTCTTGTGTTCTTTTTTTGTTGTTGTTGTTGTAGAGTTGAAAAGTGTCAAAGATAAGTTTTCCCAAGTAAGACCATGCTTGAATAAATGACATTGAAAAAGGTTAGTGTCACTTTTCTCTACAACTTTTCCATATAATGAATGCACTTTTAAAATTTATTTATTTTCTAATGCTGGTTAACTTGAAGGTGCTCTGACCTGAGTAAGAGAGGGTGGAAGATCGCTCACAGGTATTTGTGTGAATCTGTCTTGGTCTGTCATTGTCTGCATGAAGGAATGTGGAGTCATCTTGAACTAAAATAGAAAAGTGATAAGTTTAGTGGACATGTAAAAACATTCCTCCCACGTCAAGCCTCCAGCTATTTTATGAAAAGGCAGCTCACACAACCAAATGAAGAAATACAATTCTTTACTATTTCAGAGTAAAAGGAAATCCATCTAAATCACAAATTTATTTTATCAGTAACAGAACACCTTCAGAGAAGCAAAGACCTTGAAATTAAGCATTTATTTGCCTGTTTATCTTAGCTGAACTTTGACAGCCATTGACTACAGTTGTAGGAGTTCACCTAAACCAGTAATTAAAATAGTTCAAACACGCTTTTCTTGTTCTGAAGATAAATAGCGCAGCTTAGATAATGGTGTTGTGTGTATTGCAACCTGGAAACAGTTCCTCAACACCCCAAAAACTTTCTAGGCATTGTCCAAAAGTTTGAAGTTGGCATAAATCAAATACACACTAGGGAGTGTRTTGGCAGCTAACAGACAAAGATCATCTTGCCTCTGGCACTGTTTTATTTAGCCCACCAGTACAGACAGTGCCATAGCAGAGCTGCTCTAGATGGAGTTCTTGGGCTCTGTTTTATTGTGTAAATACCTCCTTTACTGACCAAAACAAGAAAGCCTCACCCTGGGTTTTTGGTGTTGCTTTTTATGAGAGGTGTCTTTGTTTGCTTATTTGTTGATTAATTAATACCAAACTGTAAGAAAGGAAATTCTTCAATGTACCTGCTGCATTCAATGTGTTCAGACTGTAGCTTCAAAGCAAGCAGTAACTGATTAGATCTGACAGTGTGACTTTAAAAGAGCACTATAACCACAGATTAGCTTGATGTGGAGGTCAGCATCCTGTTTTGCTTCACTAGCTCATGAGCCAATAATCTTTGTTCTAAATGAAAGTAATTGTTTTGGGTAGCATCTGATAGAGGGCTCTAGTCCCAAGGTCAGGGAAAYAAAAAGCATGTAAAATGGAATCCATCATTATATTATTATATCATCATATACATTAAGTTTAAAAAAACAGCAACCACCGCAAGTCAAACAATCAGGAGGACAACTCCTGTTCTCCCATTCATTTTTCTATTAGTACCTTTAGAACTGGAAAATAAATAGGACAATGTGGGTGTCCTTAAAAGAAGAGAAGGAAATGATATGGACTTTCTCATTTTATTTAAACATGCAAGTGAACCTTGAAAGTTGGAGATTTCAATTATATGGTCATTTGGCTTCTCTGAAACTGATGGTTTTCACCCTGCCCAAATTGCCATTCCCTCATTTGAGAGCAGCTATTACAGATTTCAGTCTAACAAAGCCTTCTATCCCAACCTGTCTTTTGCAGAGAGAGAAAAAAAATGTTCAGTCCATCTCCCAGTCAGCGACGTATTAATTACAATTATAACATGTAGAGGGAATGAAAGGTGCTTGCTAAATTCATAATCTGCTTCAGATGTACGTGTATTTTCATCTAAGAATAATTTTTTGCCCTTCTCTGATGGAACATTGAGTTCCTTCACTTACTCAAATGTGAACTGCCTCATTTTAACACAGAATGATCAACCACAGCATGGATATGTGCTTTCTATTTATATCCCTGATGTCATTCATCTGTTGATCAGAATAAAAAGCCATCAGCCATAAAGTCTATCTGTTCATTTTATCAGATACTCTTGCATTTGAAAATAAGATGGATTATATCTTACTTTATCAACCAAAGAAAAAGAAACAACATATCAAGTTAGGTTTTTCTATTAGTCATTTTCAATATGGTGTGATAAAATGAAACTCTATTTTCATGAAAGTTCATTTTTGATTTTGATTACAATGAACAGAATGATACTGCCATCCAAGCAATTTCTTACATTCAAACAACCACACAAATGACAGAACATCTTGAAAGACAATAATAAGGATCCCTTTTTCAAGTAGTGACAATGCCCACAATATGGTCGCAAATATATAGTAAGAAACTGGAAAGGCATTCCATACCAGTGACTGCATGCATTCATTTAGATTAGTTGGTTAGTAGCAGTCTGAGCAGCAGCTGTGGAGACAAAATAAAAGTCAGTAAAATCTAATAAAAGCACACAAACAGCAACAGTTTAGAAAGAGCTTGTTCAGCAACTTACAGTTGTGCTCACATAGCTCATTTATACACCAAATACAAATCATCTGTTTTTACAGAGCATGTTCTTGCCACATTGTTCTCATTATTCATTTCTACAGTCTTGGAGCAGCCACTTCAGCCTCAAGAGCTGGGAGGGGACCTCATCAAAGTGCATAAATTTATGAAAGGATGCTATCAAGGGGATGGATCCAGGCTCTTCTCTATGGTGCCAGGCAATAGGAAAAGAGGGAAACGGCAGAAACAGACACACAGAAGTTCCACCTGAGTATGATGAAGAATTTATTTACTGTGTGGGTGACTACACACGCTGGAACAGATTGCYCTGAGAGGTTGTGGAGTCTCCCTCACTGGAGACATTCAAGAGACATCTAGAAAAATCCCGTGCCATGYGCTCTGGGATGGCCCTGTTTGAGCAGGGAAGTAGCACCAGGTGACCCGTTCTAGCCCATGCTCTCAACCTTATCCATTCTGTGATCCTATTTCCAGAAGTCTTCTAGAAGATATTTACKGAGTTTGATTCACTTCCTATGCACTTACTAACTAGTTCTAGTAGTAGTAAAGCAACAGAACTGTCATTTCTACATCCTACTGTAGATATTATTTTTAATGTCTATCTGTATCCTCAGGTACTTAATTATGTTGACTTGGGCAGCTGTGAAATGCTTGTTTATTTGCTTGTGGTCCASTTATAATTCTTCTTTGATGTACAAAACTAGAAAATCATATAGTCTGAATTTCTTAACATCACACAAATGACTGRCCCCCAAGAGCTGGTAGTAGCATATATTAATATGGTAGTAATATATGTATACATATATTAATTAAGATAYCTGTTTCAGTACAGAACCTGCCAGCTCTTTATCAGAACACAGTATCTGGCACATTTATATGTTACGTATCAACTACCCAGAACTTCCTCTCTGACATGACAGCAAAATTCAGGGGTCTTGCTTCTACATATGATAGAGGAGTTTCTGGCAAAATATATTTTTGCTGAATGTAGTGAATCAGAACTTGAACTTCTCATGGAAGCCTATCAGTTCTGGTAAAACTTTCAGTAGGTCCAGTAAAATTCAGTTAAAAAGGACATTAAGCACAGAATGAATCCTGTTTGGAGAAAATGTACAGAACATTATAAAATTCAGTTCCTTTAGTATTTATGGGTTTGGATATGAATTATCTTTGCTTTTGATCCACAAATATTTGCACTTGTTAGTACCATATCTTGACTTCCTATTCTGACAGAAACCTAAACAAAAAAATCCCACACCAGAATCACAAACCATCCAGTCTAAACAATCTAKCTATATTTTTTGAGAAAAGAAAATGGAAACACCAGACAACAGCAGTGCCAGGCCCACAATATGACTTTGAAATAACATTGCAGTATCTCAGAAGGCAATTTGAAACTSGGCCTTCAGAAGAAGCAATTTCAGCCATTATTCTTCTTTGTTAAGCAGAAGAAGTTAAGGATGTGAAAGAACTTTCCAATTGCATTTTTCACTCCCACTTTATTTCCTGCAAATATGCTGATAGGAATATAAAAGGAATCTGTATCTTTAAAACTGAACTTGCTCTTTTTTGAGGAAACTATTTTGAGAAATGACACTATAACTGCCWGTTCCTCAAACATATGCTCAAAGACTACCGGAAGACTGTCTTCAGAGTTAGGCTAACAATCATAAAATGATGCTGCAAAGTACCCACTTGTGTTTAAACATGCAAACAGTCATTATACATACTTTCTGACTGTGGTTCATAATATCTGTTGGTTTCTGAGCAAAATTGTAGCCAGTTAATAACACATTCATTCTTTATAATATGAAAACCCAGATGGGAGAAGGTTTCTYTCAGTGATGATTGCCATTGTGTGCTTATTAAGTATAGCAGAAAAATATTCATTAATCAAAACATAATTTGACAAATTCTTGATTATACCAATATGACTAATTGGAAAATAACAGTCATTCAGGAAAAAAGGTACAAATTTAGAATATGACTTTGCATATTTGATTGTGGTTAATAACAAGCTCAATATAAAATCAAAATACAGGCTTTGGAAAGCTAGATAATTTGTGTTAGACTGCATCAAAAGCAAAGGTATGTTATGGTAAACAGTGATAATCTATTAGTCAACACTTAATAATCAGAATTTTATCTCTCTGGAGATTTGTGTTCTAACTTCAAGTGCTAGAGCAAAAGACTTTGCAAGTGTTATGGGTTGACCCTCTTCAGATTCCAGGTCTCCTCTACAGAGGTCTATTACTTCTTTTCTCAGCGGGACAAGGGAGAGAACATATATTGAAAGGCTTATGGTATAAGGACAGGGAGAGATCATTCACCAGTTACTCTCATGGGCAAGACTCAAGTTGGGGAAATTGATTTAACAAGAAATCAGACTAGGAAATGAGAAATAAAATGAAATCTTATCACACCTTCCCCCTATCCTCCCTCTTCRCAGGTTTAAGCCCATTCCTTATTTTCCCTAATTCATTCTACCAGMAACACAGGGGAGCAGGAAATGTGGACTGTGGTCAGTTATCACACCTTTTTTCTGTCACTCCTTCMTTCTTAGAGGGAGGACTCCTCACACTCTTTCTCTGCTTCAGTGTGGAGTCTCTTGCATGGGAGACTGACCTTCATGAACTTCTCCAGTGTGAGTCCTTCCCATGGACTGCAGTTCTTCACAAACTGCTCCAGTGTGGGTCCCTACTACAGTCCTTCAGCAACTGGTTGCTCCAGGGTGAATACCACCATGAGGTTCACAGCTCACACCATTAGACCTGCTCCACTGCAGATTCCTCTCTCCATGAGGCCACAGGACCTCCCAGGAGCCTGCTCCATCATGGGTTTCCCAYGGGTTCACAGCCTCCTTTGGGTTCTGACCTGACAAATGATCCCGTGGAGTGGGATTCGCCATGGGCTAAAGGTGGATYTCTACACCCCTATGATCCTCCATGGGCTTCAGAGAGAAAACCTGCTGCACTGTGGTCTGTACCATGGGCTGCAGTGGAATTTCTACCCCAGCACCTGGAGAATTGCTTCCTCCTTCTTCTTTACCATCCTTGGTAGCAGCAGGACTGTTCTGCTCACATGTTCTCATGCCTCTGTCCAGGCTTCTCTTGCGCACCATTTTTAAACCTTGTTAAATCTTTTATCCCAGAGGTGCTGCCAGGATTGATGGGTTCAGCCTTGGCCAGCAGCAGATTCATCCTGGAGTCAGCTGGGATTGGCTCTTTTGAAAATGTGGGAAGCTTCTAGAAGCTTCTCACAGAAGCCACCCTGGAACTCCCTTGCKACCAAAACCTTGTCACATAAACACAATACAGCAAGATATTGCTTCAAAGGTTAATTGTTTTCCAAGAGTTATTCACAGTGACATTACTTCTGCATGTCCCTACTGATACATGCTATTAAAGTAATTTTATTTCTTCATTAAATTTGTAGAGATGAAATTGTCTATTTTCAATTGAAGTGTTTTCTGTCTGCAGATTTGAGACYATGTTCCTTTGGTGTATTTAAAAGCAATAGGCAAGGGATTCAGTAACACACACCGCTACTTTTGCTCCTAGAGTRCTTTGATTCCAGTAGTAAAACACAGTTTACTTGGAGGCTATGGGTAAGAAGTGATTTAAAACACTCTAAAAGAGAAAATAATTAATTRAACAGTGTAAGAAGTTTATCAGCAAAATTGTGTCAATGTTATTGGAAGAGTAATTGTACATTCTTCCATTTGAAGTGATATTTTCATAGAATAGAATATCTGTTGAACAGTACTTCTACACCCAAAATAAATGCTACCCTTGTGTAAATTATTTTATCATGAGAAGTCCTCTGGAGCAGCTTTTCAGTTGAACATTTAGAGTCAGAAAAATGACAGTATTTATGCTTATAAAAATAATTTGGTCTTGGTGTTTTCTCTATACAGTGTTTAGATTGTGTACTTTTTCCTTGGATTGCCCCAGAAATTTGAGACAGACTGGGCCTTCCTGTGTATCAAATTAATTGCTTGGATGACTACACAAAACATATTAAAAAGTGTAAAGAAAGAGTGTGCCATTAATTATAAGGATTAAAGTTTCAGAGGAATTGAGTGCATTACTGTGGATTATCAAAGGCTTTCTTTTGCTTTGAAATGGGTTTTCATTTGCCACTGGAAAACAGAACTTGTGATACTTCTCCAGTTCTTTTAATAATATTTAAAATTTTAAAAAAAGGATTGTTGTTTACATGAGGCTTGGATACTAGATATTGAATTTTTTGGAGGTACATAAAATTTGAATAATTAAACAAGCATATTTCATTTGGAAACTTAAAAGATATTAGAATTTTCCGTGCAGCTTTGCAAATAATTGAAAAAAACATAATTTTGTTAATTATTTGATAAATTCATGCTAATGGATGAAAAAAGTTTTGAAGCATATTTGTGAGATCTTTAGACCTAGACTGACCAGATATTGCAGCTATAAAACTACTAAAACCTATCATTATTAATGCAAAGAGTACTTCCATCAAGAATTTACTGTATTTTTTTTACTAAAACAAGAGAACATAAATTACTTTAGCAAAAATATTTTACATTATTTTTTAACTTCAAACTCATTCACTTTTCAGTAGACGAGAACAAGCTTATTTTTTTCAAGTGTTTTAAAGTTTAAAATGTATTTCTATGAAATCCTGAAAATGAATATTTTAGGTCAGACATTTGTGACAGAATCCTTTGCCTCTGATTTTTCTCTTCTTTGCCCTAAGACTTTTTTGTCAAAAGAAGCTGTCCTTTGCTTACCATACCTGTCCTTCGCTTATAATCAGGACATTGAAAACCAAAGTTCATTTTTCTAGGAATTAGAGCAAAGTAAGTTGCCAGTGGCTGTAGGATACATTTGCCTGGTTCTGAAGAATCAACTGAAGGCACACAGAGAGATGAATGATATATTTTTGCTACACATTTCACCAGTGCAGGAGAGGAAAAGATGATTTGTTTCTGTTTGGGTTTCTTTGTAGCTAGGGAAAGAGTTTGGTTGTCATCTCTTTCTTCATTTTTGAAGATCTACAAATCCAAAATAATTAATATTTAATAAAGACTGTCTTATAATGGCTATGTTATTATTTTTAAGCCAGCTTCTTATTAAAACTGTGAATTTTTAATTATTCATAGAGATAGTCTGATTTACAGAATGTGATTTTTTTGAGTAAATCTTTGATCACTCTTATTTCTCCAGTAAATCTGTACAGAATTAAGTAGTTTTTAAAAATCCTTTCCCTTAGAAGAAACGTCTTAAAGAAATCATTATAAACAAACCAAATTTAATTTAGAGAGGAAGTGGAAATATTTTTTTTTGAGGATGGGAGCAGAACACAGAAGACCAACTAGCCAAGGCTCAATAATAATATATAGTCTTCTTGAAAAAATATTTCAGTTCCATTCTGTTCTCCAGTGAGGAAAGGGAATATCTTCCCACTTTCACATAAAAAAGTAGGCAAGAATTTTTTTCCAAACAAATGTTATAGTTTTCATGATAAAACATGAATAGAGTAATAGATGAGCCTGACACTTTTCGTATATTCTGGTAATCCATTACATAGCCATTTAGTATGAAGGAACAATAAAGCTAACAAAAATTAGGTCCTAAAGTAGGTCCCCAGGSCTTGTTCTATACGTAATAATTTGACCAAAAAATAACAGAATAAGAAACCAATTCAATTGTTATCTTACAAGTCTGAGCTTGAATGTTAAAATTAATAATTAGAATTTTTTTGTGAGTTTGTTACCAACTTCAGTAACTTTTAATTTACTAGCCATTAATTTCCATTGTCAGCCCTAGTACTGGAGTGCTGACGTTTTCCTTTCATTTTCCTTTTCCTAGGAAAGAATTATCTTTAAGGATCTCAACGAGAAAAACAAGGTCATTCGTTGCTTAACTGGATGGTTAAGACTGAAATTGTAGAAAAGATGTTAGCAGTCTCGTGTCCCTTCTGCTGTTGGGAGCCCCAGCTGTTTTAACATCAGATGAGTCTTCCCTCATAATGTGCTGCTCAGATCTCATCTGTGGTTGGATCCAGCCCTAGTGTTCTTTATATCTTTACAGTATTCTGAGAAGTGAATAGATTTGTCAGTCTTTTACCTGCACAATGCTGAACATTCTAGATGGCACAGCAGTGTTCACACTGAGCATTATGCTCTTGTAGGGTTCCCTAGGACCAGACCTTAGGAGACCTGACAAGTAGTATCGCCATTTAAATTGGAGAGCCCATACAAGACCATACAAGACCTTACAGAAGAGATGTACAGGTAGCATTGGCAAAGGCAGCACATGCTCATAGGTGTCACAGTGTGTGCTCAGGTTATCTCATAGCCTCTCCCACTAACACACTGGTCTCTGTAACTGGCCTTTGGTTAAACTCTGCCTAGATGCTGCTTGAAATCACTACTGCAATATCTTCTGTGTGGAAGGTGGCCCACGATGCATTTGCCTAGAATAAAATCTTATCCCAAAGGAAACCATTCTCCAATGACACATCCCAGAACCTTTTTTGCCTGGCTTAGCTTAGCTCTGATCCATTCCCTTTCTTGACAGCTTTCAATAAATATTTTTTACTGCTGTCTTTCAAATTTCCCAGCTGTTGTCTGGAGTACCCTGTGGTCTAAGAGATTATTTGAAATGCTCTTAGGCTGTTCTCATCTCTGACCTGCAGCCAAAGAAAACACTTTCTCTGTGGGAATTTAAGTTCATACTTTGCTCCTGTATGAACCCATAAATGACAGGTACCAGCATGAACATGTAATATGTTTACTAAAGTTGTCGTATCACCCAAAGATTTTGAATTTCTACATCTTTTCCCTCTCTTCTTTTTTTTCCTGTTTTCTGTCATAAAACATCAATAATTTCCTTGTCAAAATGCATGTCCATTGATGATGTTTTAATGAAAATGTTCATTCAGCCATACCATAAGTTAATTTTCTCTGGAGGACTTTCAGTAACATAGATCTTGTAATTAATTACAGTGAGAACTTTTCAGTAAGGGCATAGCTAGAGAGAGCACAAAAAATAGATCCTCTTTGATGCAACTGGGAGAGTGAGCTATAGTCCAAATACTTCTGGGAGTGAGTAAATGTTGCCTCTAATGCTCTAAATTCACATTCTGCTATATACACTTTGTTTCTTCTAGAACAAACACTGTTGTAGGAGAACATCAAAAGTGGAGGTGTTCCTCTAAAACCACCATTTAAATTGGAGAGAYCATAACTGACTTCTGCTGAATTTTAGGTGAACTTCAGAGAAATAATTAATTTGATGTTATGGAGAGATTCCCTTGACATCTTATGAAAGATATTGTAAGCAGTCCTGAAAATATGGTCACCTTTATCCACGTCCTTTCTTCAGCCAGATCACGGCAAGCATCATCTTTTCTGTCCGTTATCTGTTATGCCAAAAACTTGCTGAAGCGTCAGCATTTTTTAGCCACACAGCACAATTGTGTGCAGAAGCACACTGCTKGTGTGGTCACTTCAGGTTAAAACAGATTAGGATAAAGAAGGAATATAATCAATTTTTGTTGGCAAACCTGACTAGTTTTGACTAAAGAAGAGTAGAAACACGCAGGTAGCAAGTACTTCAAAGGAAGCTGRTTGCTGTATGCCAACTTCTGAAGTACAGATATGTCTCTGCTTGATACTTCAGGGAGGTAAATAAAACCTTCAGGTTCCACTTCTAAAATCCAGATTTTCTCTCATTTTCTGTGAGTCAAAACCRTAAAAGCAGGGAACAGGCATCTGCTGTCCCTGAAGTGAATCAATTCCACTGGTGCTAACTGGGGTACCTGTTTTGCTGGTAGGTGTCTCTCTTTTGAAGGTATTGTCAATAGAATTCTGATGGGAACTGAGCAATAGAAATCCAGGTTTAGATGATAACAATAGCTCCTCAAGACCCTGAAAGCTGTAAAAATAGCAGGTCCTGTGCCCTGGCATGAAGCAGGCAGCTCGTTTAGTTACATCATTTTCAAAAGGTGTTTTATAGGCCAGACTCAAAGGTATATTTTAGCACTGCTCCAGACCAAAGAAGCAAGGAGGAATGGAGAGTTCCTGCCTAGTCACCTGTATTATTACTTATAATCTTTTTTAACTGTTAGACAACAAATACTCTGCTACATACCAGCTTGCTCCTATATTGTGCTGCWAGGCTGCAACGTGTTGGATACTGGATTTGATGTTCACATTTTGATTATGGCAGGAGCAAATTAATCTAGGCTGACTTAATTGGAAATTCATACACTTTCCCAGGCAAAGTCTCAGACAGGTAGTATAAATGAAGCTGTTTGAGAATTTTCTGACTGTAAAATTGAAGGGAAAAAAAAAGACAGTAATTTTAGTAAGTTACATAATGTTATGAAATAATAGAAAATGAACTGTCATCACCTCAGTCTTGTTATATTTTAATTCACATCTGAAATGAGCCCAAACTGCCTCATTTATACCAATCAACCTCCTCCACTTCATTCCTGAGCTGAGTGGTTCAGGAAAACAAGACCCAAGTCTAACCAACACAGAGAAAAGAAAATGTTGTCAAACTTTTGTCTCCAGAGGACTCCTTAGCATTCAGGACTCCTTGGAATTCAGCTGGGGGATGCTTGAAAAAATGTATCTCCATCCAGTCTGGTGCAGAATACYTAGAAAAGCTTTTACTGAGCCTCTACTCTCCAAGACTACGTGCTTCAGGAATTTTAAATCTGATTAATTCATTAATGACCTATTCCATTTTGCGTAGTGCCATCCTGATTCTCTTTTTTAATGTAAATGTATCATTTACTGTTGTCAAGGTAAGGCAATAGACTTGGATATAAATGTTTGGGAAAATAAAGAATGGTCAAGTAGGATTAAATTTGCATTTAGGTTACTATTTAGAAGCGGCCATTAGCACATGCCCAGAGAAAAGGCTAGAAATGGGCAAGAACAACAATACTTGCTAATACTAGAAAGAAACTTTCCTACTATTTTTAGCTCAGGAACTTCCTGAAGAGGAATGGCAAACCTGGGAGAGGATCGATTACCACAATTGTTGTGGCTTTCACTAGATTTCTTTTTAGATTACACGAGAAAGGCATCTCATGACAGCCATGGGAGATGATAAAAACATAAGTGTCATTTAACACTTGAAAAATATGTTTTTATTCTATCCAGAGACTGCCAGTTGTGTGAAATAAATGAGATGAAAGAAAGTGAGATAATAAAACAAAATAAAATTTGACTTTGCTGTGAAATAAGGTATGAACAACAAAAAAAAATCTGGACTTATTTGAATGGGAAATGTTTTTATTCATAATCCACCTGAAAACTGCTTTAAAAACCAATGAAAAAACACTGCAACTGAAACATTAAACTTTCATCAGTCTTCTAACTTTCATACCATCAAAAGTGCAATATAAATAACATGAACAAAGGGATTGTTATGTTAAGCTGCAAGAAATATTTCAAATTTGTAGGATTCAGATGTTTAAGTAGCATTTAAAAAAGAAAAATAAATTTAAAGTGTGTATTTTCTCCTAAATGTAAAATAACTTTTTTTTTACTTTTTTTTTCTTTTTTTTTTTTTTTTTTTTTTTTTTAATAAACACTGCTTTTGGTATATCAAGTTATTATTTCTTATGTTATAAATCCAAATGCCTTTGTAAAAGTATTTGCAAAGCTTAATCAATGACCATGTGTAACTTTATACTAAATATGTATTTTAAGGAAAATAAAACCTAACTGTACTAAAATAAGCTGTGTTTTCTCTTATGTTATTTAAAATTATTAATGACTCTTTAAACTTGTTKTTTTTAGCATAACAAAATTGTGAAAACAATTAGATAAAAGTGTACTATGGAGAAGAGTAAATGGCTAAGAGTGATTCAAAGGGACATGGATGCAAAAGTTCTACCTAATAAAATTATATTGTTTCCATTTCACATCCTCTCCTTTTCAAGAATAGGTGCTACAGAAAGTAACTAAGAGGATAGTAAACATGTTTATAAACTTTAAAAAATATATATGTACAAAAAAATTAAAAATARTCTGGATGCTTATCAGAACACTGCTCAAAGTTATGTGACACAGAGTGGAAAATAACCAGCAGTTAACCAAATTTAATTTCACCTGAACTTCATTACTTGCACCTCTTGTACATAATTTTATTTTACTTGAAGTTATCTGACACAAATATTTCAAATGACAGGTTTTCTGAATTTTGAATTTTTCTTTAAAAGTATTGTTTTTATTTCTATTATTTTATAAGTTCCTTTATTTTCAGCAGGGCAAAGTTCCTTTGCTTTCCAGTGAGCTTGTTTTCTTATTAGCAGAGAAAGCATAAGGGAAAATTCCTCGTAACAATCAGAGAAAAGGCAGAATAAAGAAGTTCTAAGACATCAACATTTAATATCAGATTGAATAATTAATAATTCTAAATGACTTTTCATATTACAACAAGAGTCTCAGCATTTTCCTTTCTCAGATAATTTTGTTCAAGGATTTTAGCATTGCTCTCAGCTATGCAAGTGTCTGCAGGAGCTAAACAAAACCATTTAATTCCTTCCAATCTTTTCAATGCTGAAAGCACTAAACTGGACAAACAAAACAATTTAGTTCTTATTAATCTATTTCATGTTAGAAGCCTGTATAAATACTTTCTATATCAGTTTTTAAAAAATGATGTAGTATCTAAATTTATTGGAAGTTAATGAACCTTTGCCCCAGACAACAGTTTATGACTGTGGTTCTTCTAGAGCTCAGTGAGGGACCTGGAATAACAAATAGGATATCATTCCATATAACTAATAAGTGTCTGCCACAAAAGGGAATAATTTTCCTTGGAAGGCACCTCTTTGATGACTTCAAAGGGAGCCTGGATGACTAGGTTATTTTAGAAATCTCAGCCAATCCTTGTTTTAACAGTTTTGGGAGGGATGATCTAATTATTGTATCTATACACATCAAAAGAAAATGAAACAATAGAGAGTATTTTCATTAAATCTTGCAAATGATGAAAGATCCTTTGAATGGGCAGCAAGAAATCCTCTAGTCCATCTGCCTGCTCCAGCTCCTGTACAATAACATGTCTTGGTGCAATGTGTCACAGCTACTGGCTGTGTGTATGTCTACTCACTCTGTCGGTGCCRTGAGTCCAGTGTCGGCTGGGGCTCTGCCTGGACCTTATAATAACCTCTGTGCCTGGACCTTGGCCAAGAATCTGTAGAACATTTCAACAGGTCTTCCTCCCCATCTGGTGTGTTAATTAACCTTTGTTCTATCACGGGCTGCTTCTACTGCTTAGCATTATCATAAGTCTAAGGAGAATAAAACTGCTAGCAGTGAAGAGGCCAGGGACTGCCTAAGATACATTTAAGTTCCATAAAAGCATGATGAAGGACACTCACAATAAAAGCACTGTCAGTGTAGTTTTATCACCACAATCTGTCACTGCTCCTGGTATACAATGATGTTCAGCTTTTGCAAAGAAAAAGAACAACAAGTTGAAAAGAAAAAGTGGTTTCATTTCCATTTGAAAATTATTTTATTTTGTCACTGAGCAAGCTTGGATGAACTTGAAATTTGTCAGACTCTCACAGGAGCAGCTGATATTTCTGAAAAGTGAACACAGAAAGCCAAAGATGCTGCAACATTTAACTCTTTCTTTAATTTGTCAGAAATTTTGCCAATAATTTTCTAGGTCAGTAGTAGAGGCAAGCTGAATAAGCACCCAAGAGGTTTTACATACATAAGGGATTGCAACAGGAAACAGACTAATGGTTTTGGACAAAGGAGGATATTCTGGTAACTAGAAACAAAATAACATATCCTTTYTGTTTAAACTCTAAATATTTTAAGAAAAAAGAACATTAATTTTAAGGAAATACATAATCAGGCACTGTTCCATACCTAGGCATGGTGCAGTTTGTTGGCTAAAAAGAGCTGAAAATAGACATTTACAGTAATATTCAGTACACCTAACTTTAGGTGATTAAATAAATCCTAGATTCAGAATCTGGTCACCCATGGTGCATATACCAAAGTTAAGAGGTACTGCAGAGGAAAATCCTTAGTTTTGTAATGCCATCTGTYACATTCTCTCACTCTCACTTTCTTTCAGTTGAGTATAAGGGGAAAATAAAGACTGCGCTGCTAATTTTGTCACTTCAGTAATTAAAATTATAAAGAAGAGAGAAAATCCTTGAGATTCAAAAGTGTCTCCAAAACAGCATTGAAGAGCTCTTGCTTTCATTCTTCTGCAGAACTGAAGATTTTTTCTTTTAACATTTAGTCTCATTAATAAATATGRTAATGTTTTTTCCACTTGACTCTATTCAAAAAGGAAAATTCCAAATAAAGCAAGTAATTTTTTTTTTCAATATCACAGTAGATATTTTTGGCTGTAATATGGAAGTAGATTCTGCAAGAAAAAATGTATCCTGCATATTCACAGAACAGAAAGGTTAAAATATTCTTAGGAATGACRCATGAGACTCCAGCAGAAGTTGAACAGTGAGCAAAGCAAATTAATACTGAAGCCTCAAAGACATGGCTGAGGCCCAATAAAGAAGGATAATACATACGGTCTAAGGAAAAAAAATGGTAAATATTATATGCTTTCTTAGGAGCGAGAGGAAATAAACACTAGAGTGCATTTAAGTTCCAGAAACAATTTCTAAATTTATGGTGTTTTCAGCAAAGACATATTATGACATAAGAGCCCTTTGCTATGCAAGGGATCTAGTCATTGTATGTTTTAGTGGGGATGCAATTGCATAGAYGGTGCCATGGTGCTAAGGAAATGAGGTAGACTGTGGCATGTAGGTAAGGATCTCATATTCTATTTCTACTCAAGATTTTTTACTGTTCCTTTCCGCTTGTTTCTTACCTGTAAAATGTAAAATTTTTTTCTGCACTCATCAGCATAAGTAAAAACAAGTATATGACAGTGAATTATTTTTAAATCTAATTTCTTCTTATCCCTGAAGTGGTTATTTAAAATAGAAAAAAATTCAGACATGGACTTGTGAAATTTTCCACTTAATGTTACACTGTTTATTGTGAMTGAAGGACAAGAGAGTAGATCATCATTCCTTAAGTTTTTTAATTTTTGTTTAATTATCCTGGCACAGACAGACATTTACCTGCTACTGAAGTGGCAGCCACMTTCTCTGGTTAGGGTGAAAATGTTCATGTCTCTGCAATGAGGACTCAYAGGCATTTTTAGACCCTTGAACTATCCTCTTTCCTGAGCAGTTCAGATTCTGTGTAGCTGATATTGAGCTCCTTAAGCTCAGTTTGACAAGAATCAACACAAATTTCATGAATGTGCTTCAGTTTTCATAGCAATGGAGAAATTTTGGTTTGTGAATTTTCAGGGACCTGAAGGCAGAGAGTCTCTTTGGGTATAWTATTTACATTGCACAGAATAAAGTAACAAAGGTCAGTATCTCAAAACTATTCTGCATTTTTTCACGTATATGTGAAAAACACTAGCCTTTTCCATCACTTTTGAAACAAATATATGAAAAAAATTGAAAAACATTTTTAATCTAGTTCTATTTCTTGTATTTTAGTTTTTTAAAAAAAAACCTGACTGATATAACATTAAAGAGGAATTTATTTTATGAACACACATGTGTAGAAGGATGTTTTTTATATCATACCATAAAAGAAATAGGATTAGGGCTTATCAGATTCTGAGGGCAGCATATTATAGAGAAAAGTGTCTTTCAACACCTTTACAAAACATTTTGATACAAGTAACATAACTGCATCTTGTTTGGAAAATACGGAGTCACTTGCTTTTTTTACAGGTGTGAAATTCTTCACTTTGAGGTAATTTTAAATATTTTWTGCCTTTGGTTGGCAGAAGAATATTTCACTATATATCAAAGAATAGAGAATTAAATTAAAAGTTATTAACCATTTCCATTAGTCTCAATCATTGTGACAATAGGTCTTTTATTTCCAGACTTTGTGCATGGTTCTAGGAAATATGAGAATATTTTTTATCTAGAATTCCCTGCATGAATTTCCCTTAGCATATTGAAAACTTTTATAAATAAAATTAGACCAAGAATGTGAGAATCAGATGTTTTCCCATTACATTTTATGTCTTGTGGAAAAAAATCACTCAAATCACCCTTTTTTTTATTTGGAACTTTTCATTTGTTCTCAGGAAATAACATACCAGCTATCTTTAGTTTTCCACAGTTGTCTTAACGATTAAATAAGAATTTGATCAGGATTTATCTTTAGCATAGCAATAGAATGACCTATTTATTTTCTGAATAATTTTTTCCTTTAGAGAAGTCTGCAGCTCATCTGGGGATTAATGACATAACAGAAATGGAACTAATGTAAACAACAAACTTTATAAAATGCATATAGACAGCTGCTAAGGTGGTAAGGGGAAGGCAGCATGGAAGCTCTGCTTGCTGCTCTGAGTTGCTTAATTTACCACCACTGCTTTAGTATTTAGTAAGACATTGTATTACCTATTAGTTTTTCTGCAGTACTTGGCAGAATGAGTCTCCAAGCATTCAGAGCCTCCAATCTACAGTTGTTATAAATAAAGAGTAAATTCAAACTTCTCAGCAGAATATACAACACTGATTTACCAACATCACCTACCCCCTTCCCTTTTCCTGGAGTGAGGACAGGTGACTAAAAGTTAATACAGAATAAAGAAACTGGAGGACTGGTTGGATTTGGGACTCCTGTTTTTCTTCAGGGAAGTGAAAAGTTGAAGGTTGTGATTGCAGCTTCCTGGGTAGGTCTTGCTGCTGAGCACAGGTTCCCCTCCCTCTGCAGAAGTTCTTTCCCTGGCAGCTGAGTCGYAAATGTGTCATTTCACATCTCTGGTTTGGCTGAGTAGACAATGGGATGTGAACACTTTATTTCACAACTTTGTTGCTTTTAGATTGTTAAAAACACTTGTATGATCTCAGCAATAAAGGGTAGAAAGCATTTTCTGTTTTATATCTCACTTTTCAAGAGCTTGAARATTACACAGGGAACTGAATTTGGGATTTTTTAAATAACTGTGAATAGGAGAAAAACTAGTAAGTAGTGTTGAGCTGGTGTACTAAGTCTCCTTTAACAAATTACATGAGTCAGGCAGCAGGAAGTTTGCAGAAAGAATTTGCTTTGCTGATTAATTTTTTTGAGTTTCCTTGCTGCTGTGTTTCCTTCTGTTATGATGACTATTTTATTTGTAAAGAAAGTTCCCAGTATTTCCWAAGTCTGAAATAAGCTTTTTCATGTGATAAAAGATTGCAAAAACAATTAACAATACRTGAAAGAATGTCTGCTGTACAGCAAGCACAATATATTCTAACTACATTTCAAGATAATGCATTTTTATGATGATGATCACTATTATTTATCATGCAGATTTTTCTTTTTCCCTGTGGTTACCAAATCTGTTTCTTACAAGGAATTAACTTGACCTATATCCTTTGTTCTGTTTCATCATATTAATTTGCAGATAGGCTTACAGGGATACTTGTCCTTTCTTTTTTTATAGCAAAAACATAAATATATTGATGAAATATAAATAAAAAAATAGTTAAAAAAACCCTAAGCTTAATGACATCATTATTTTCTTAGCTTCAGCTTGGAGGCAGAAAGTTTGCAAAACAATATATAGATGCATAATCATAATAAAAGAAAAACTGTTTTCGAGAAGTGTATCCAATTAATCCACATTACTTTCTCATTTTTAGAGATCATCATAGTTGACATTTTCATCCATAGGTCAAGAAGTAATTAGTAACATGTGAAATGAAATCTGAATTTGAATTCCTTTTTTAATTGTGGAAAAAAAATCAAGCTACTTCTTAATTAACRCTTCTATAGGTACCTTAAGATTTTATCTAATTTCTACCAAATGTATATATCTTAGGCATCAATACTGGCCTAAATTACTGATTCTTAGATTTGGCATATTCTTAATGTTTTATATTGTGAAAATTACATTTGGAAAAGACAATCTTAAAGTCTCAGAGTTTAAAACAAATATTGGACCTATATGTGTAGATAGACCTATGCAAAGCCAAATTACATAAAATTAAAGCAGACATTTTTAGAGTACACATAATTTCTAGTTGTAGATATAGATCATATTAGTTTATATGTTGTGCATATTTCTCCTACAACTGAACTGTCTAGAATTAAAAATTGCTAATTTCATATTATCATAAATTGAAAATCCTTCATTATACACATATATATGTATATATCTCTCRTTTGAAGATAGAAGATGTCAATATAGTAAATAATGATGAGTTTTTGCAGGGCTTTTTGTACACATACAAAATGGACATGGCATACTCACATGGGCCTACTGAAATTGCACTGAAAACCAACTTAACTGCCTGCAAAATTCAGGATTTCCTTGAGGTTTGTTCTTATTCACAGTRCTTCCATTCTCTTGTGAATGTGAGCCTGACTTAAGAAAACATTAAGGGTTACTGAAGTGTAAGTTATTCACAGGATTTAATTATGCACCTATTTAAACATGCTTTTACTTTGGTCCTAAATTAATATCATGCACTTTGTTAAACTGAAAGGTGAGCATTTTGATGTTTTACATGCTCTTCCAAAGGAATTCAGATTTCTAGCAGATAAATTTTACAAGGTGCTTTAGATGAATATGGTGAGAATGTTAGTCCCATGCCCAAACCTTACATGGGTGAAGAGGTAAGCTGCAAATTGCCATACAAATTCTTGAAATCAAGATCCAGTAACAGGAGTAATAACTTGACACTCAGTAGAATGGAGGTCTAAAAATTGTTTCTTCTGTTTCTTTTTCAAATCATAGAATGTTAGTCAACTTGCAATTTTAATTTTCCTCTGTCTTATACCAACTAAAAATAGAATCCCTATAAAACTTAATTTCATGTAAGGTGCTAAACTTAAAAAGTTTTAAAGCTAAACTTAGTTAATATTTCAGTGATAGTATCTTCCAATATTCTTGTCCCATGTTTTAGAAATTGAATAGATCTTCAATAAGTGGTCCTGGCACTGAAC
>JACDOX010000018.1:7006732-7055754 GCA_014549065.1 Cardinalis cardinalis
AGGAAAGGAAAGGAAAGGAAAATTTGTGTCATAGTAATTTTGTATGACTTAAGTCCCTAAATGAACTCATTGAAGGTTCAAACCAGACAAGAATTAAGGATTAAGGGAGGTGAGGGCAGAAGAGGTCTTCCTTTTGATAGTAGGAACACAGAAGAAAAATGGTTTGGAGAGATCATCAGCCATGGTCTAGCCCAGCCTCTCGCTCACAGGAACAGGTTGGGAGCAGCTAGTCAGCAGAATGGCTTAGCTGTAACGTCAGAMAACATTTTTTTGTTGTCTTACCTCAATGGCAGATAGCCCAGCATTAAACCATGAGGCTGCCAGTCCTGCTTATGCAGCAGTTCCGTGTCACACACAGCTTTTCTGCAACTCTATGACACCAACTATGTATTTTAGTCTTCAGTGCATTACTGCATCTAGACACTAAATGTAAAGTAGTTTATGCTGAGGAAACAATCAACAATACTTAGGAAATAGAGAATCTTTTGAAGAAAGTGATTA
The DNA here is from genome assembly GCA_014549065.1 of Cardinalis cardinalis. Classification (NCBI taxonomy): domain Eukaryota; kingdom Metazoa; phylum Chordata; class Aves; order Passeriformes; family Cardinalidae; genus Cardinalis; species Cardinalis cardinalis. The sequence goes on from JACDOX010000018.1 coordinate 7,007,234, forward strand.
CAAATCTAAACAGCAGTCCTTACAAYGAGTTACATCCCACCCCATCTCACCATTCAGACCTGATGCTTTTTTCCCATGTCAAGGGAGCTTTTGCAGGAGTAGGCAGGGGATGCCTCTATTTAGTTTGTCTTCTTGCTTCAGGGAATTTGTATGAAAGCTATGTTATGGGARGGAAAAAACATAGCCATTATACTGTACTGCTATCATATATCCAGGATTATTTTATGGGAGAGTTTCTTTTTTTCATTACTTAAATCCTGCCATGAAATCTTAGCTCCACATGAGTCTTCTTGTGATAATTCTGGTGCTAATCATTGTATCTGATCCCCCTTTTCTTCAGCATTTAGTCAAGCAATCTATAAACTAGTGGTTTTTCTATCTTCCCCTCTGAAGAAACACACATATATATGTAGAAATAAATTGTATTAAAATATTTTGCAGCAGATGGACTATACRGAAATATTTTCTAGACACAATTAATCTCTGTGCTATTATGCTGGCACAGTATATGGCCTCTGTGATTATACATRATGCATCTTTCAGGCATAGACCATTGTTTCATTTTATTTATGTTCATCTCAGACTGGCTGCATATAACAAGAATTCTGTCTTGCTAATGAACTCCAGTGACCCCTTTAAGTCCTGATTAAGTTCTATTATTAAATTATTAAGACCTTTCCCTAGTGTTATAGAGTTTTTCCCTCTAATTTTGAATGACTTCTTGAAGCAATAAATAACCTTATGAAATATTTTTTCTCTTTTTTTCCTGTGCACATATTTCAAGACTGTCAGGCTGGCAGCATATTACAGTTAGAGGTTATAAAACAAGGGATTTCACCTGGAATAACTTTGAAGGATGTTTATAGTGATATTTTCATACTCCAAGTTAGCTATCATTACCCAATGAAGATTGCAGTAGTTCTTATTACTAGACAGACAAGCAAAAATAAAACTACATAAAACTCACAAGGAAACTTCCTTTCAAATACATGGAACACTTTATGCTATAAAATTATTTGATGCAAAAGAAATAAACTTTAGAAAGAGATTTTTCAATATGTATTACACTGTAATTTATTCTYAGTTTTTTTGCTCTGATTATCCAATGTCTTTCTAGAAAGGAAGAGTTTGCATATATACTTATAAAGGAGGAATAAAAGACACAAGTGCAGCATGAGAGGACTCTCAGACGCACAAGCTTATGCACACATGCACACACATACTTATTGCCATTCACCTATGCTACAGCCTATATATTCCTCTYATTCTTCTGTTAAACATAAAAAGATAATATTAGTGGGCAATAAATAGGTCACAAAATTGTAAGATTATTCGGGATGAGGAGGGAAATCAGAGATATTTAACAAAAAAATATTAAAATTCAAGAGAGCGATATCATTTAGTACAAAGTAGATATATTATAATTTTTTTATTTTATTTTATTTTCTATTTTGCATAGACCTCTGGAAAAAGCAGATATTCTGATTGACTGCATCAAATACTGGGAGAAAATTATTTAAAATATGAATTTATTTTTTTTTTTAAACCCTTCATTTTAGTATCCTTATAACGTTTCCTCTTTTTACAATCCCAGTAATTATAAATGGAAAAAGATTTCAAGCTTTTTGCAATTAAATGAATTTTTAATTAATATACTAGGTTTTATATCCATATCAATAAGACTAAGCAATTCTTTTTAAGAATAGTTGCTTTTCTGATTGTTCTATCGTAACTTTTTTTTTGGTTTATCTCCCTTAAGTGACCTGCTGTAAACTCTGGCTTTTGCAATCCAAGTTTGCCTTTGTGAAGCAAGCACAACTGAAGCCCCACATACACATTTAAAACAGTAATAGGATGTGACAGCACAACATGATTCAATCATGTCAGCAGATGAGAGTTGTACAGAGAAGATCAGTGGTGCATTTTTTCATCTTTCCRAATGGCTGTTGCTTTTTGCAGTTTTCATTGAAGCAGATGACCTCTTTAGCCTCATACAAAAGTAGAAACAGCAAATTCGKGTCTGTTGGAGTAGCAGGGTCTTAGAGAGCACTAACTATGAGTCGTGTTAAAAAGTATTAGTCCTTTTGTAAAGAATAACTTTCTAACTGTGTAAATGATAAAATCTCTCACATTGCAACATCCAAATAATTATTTATCTCTCCCTCTTGCTGTGTTTTTGGCTGTCTCTCACTTTTGTTTTTATTTTTAATTAATATCTTTGACCTAACAGCCATGGTATACATTTAATCAGGTCTAACAGCCATGCATTATATTTTATAATTCACACTGAGAGTTCAGCTGACCAAGGCTATAAAAACTGAAATACACTTCAAATAACCACAGGAAACATTTAATTTCCTCCATAATAGCTTCCATGTTTACACTATGCTGGTATTTTCCTGCTGTTCCACACTGCCAGGGGACWACACCTCTTGGTGTTTAGCAGTAAATTGTAGATATGGGAACCAAARTATCATTTGGGCACCCTTTATCTGCTTCAGAAAGGAAGGATTAAGCAAATAATAGTTTATTCAGTATCTGTCATTATTTCCCCTTCCAGCCCAGGAAAACTCATAAACTGATTTGCATCTCGGACATTTTTTGTTGTGGTAAAGTCATGCATTGATTGTGCTTGATTGAGGGCCAAAKCACACGAAGCTGAAGAAGAATGAGTAAATATATATATTGAAAAATACAAYACATCAGCTTCAGAGATCACACTGAATATTAAAATGTCATAACATGCTTAACTTAAATAAGATTTATTTTACTTTCATAGAATGGTAGAATTACAGAATCACAGCATGGTTCATGTTGGGAAGGACCTTAAAGATCACCTAGTTCCAACTYCCCTGTCACGGGAAGGAACACCTTCCACTAGACCTAGTTGCTCAAAGCCTAGATATTTTTCCTAGATACTAATGAAAAAAACAGTGTTTTCCTGTAAATGTGTTGAGCTGTTAGAAAACCAGAGAGAAAACATAATTGCAGAAACCACATGTTTTATATGATTGTCTTGCAAAGTACTTTGCAGAGATTGAAAAATTTTACTCATAAAAACCCCAACATCTGTTATTACAAAGTAACAAAAAAAAAGTTAAGTAACAAAATTACAGGAAATTAAATCAAAGAATGGSGGAGAAAAACATATTTTGAGGAGATTTTGGCAAAGGAATTGGAAGCATAAACAATAAAAATGTGCAAGGTGTGACTTATTAACTAGCAAAYGATCAATTCAACTTATCTGACTGCTTTACGTATGTAGAATGTGGCTTCTGGAAAGSAATTTTTCTATTTTTTTTTCTTTTAACACATCAAACCAATGAACTGAACCACTCCAGACAGATTGTACTGACTTCAGTGTTGTTCTACTGGGACTAGAATGCCTTGTAATATTACAGAATGAATGAAMCTCCCTGGACCTATAATTGCTCACATACTTCTCTGTAAATCCCTCTTTGGGGCTTCTGGGTTTAGTTTAACCTTAAAATTGCTTTATCTTTTGTAAAAGTTAGCACTATAGTGAATTTTCTTCTAGACCTTGAAGAAAATTGATTTTTTTTTTTCATTTTCTGATTATGTGTTTGAATGTAAACATTTGAAATATTTCCCTTTGTTAAAATTCATTCAWATTCCTATACAATACAGATAGACATTGAAAAGATAGACATTGCTATCTTTTCGAAARGGCAACAGTTAAATCTGCTTTTCAAAAAGAAAACTCACTGTATTTAAAATTAACAGCTAATAATTATGGAAACAGTTTTCATTTAGGTTAGTGTGCTGTACTTCTGCCTCCACAGCACTTCTGTTAGGAGCCACAGAAACTACTTGTATCAGCTGAAGCAGATATTTTCATCTGGTTTTGGTAGAGAGAAATATAGGAGAGCACAGATGTGAAGACGTACTGCGTGCTATTGGCAAATTGTACTCTACAGGTGTCAACTAGACCTTTTTTTTAAGCTTCCATACTTTACTCAAAAAGAGTAAAAATTCAAGTTCTAGGGCTCAGTTGAAGAATTCTAAAAAGGAAATAAATTTATACAGACATGAATTCTTAACAGAATGTTTGAAACTATCTCTTTTGCAAAATGTTTTGGTATGGGATATGTAAAATTCATTTTATGCTTCAGCTTATTTTATTAAATCATACCATGCCTTCATATTTGCAAMATATTTCAATTTGGGCCTGGATTCACAGAAAAAAACTTTGCAAAAAATTGCAGTTTCAAAAATTTTCTACCAAATTAAAGTGCTTAAAATATCTCCAGCTGGAATTTAGCCCATAAAATAACTGAAGCAACTGAACTGTGTACTTAGCGGTATCCCTGTCTCTGCCAATCCTAAAAATCCAAGTCCTAAACCACTGGAAACACAAACTTTGGGGTTTGCTGTGGTAATAGATGTTTTGGCATATCCAATCACAAAGTATGAGTTTTTTCTGGAGATTTTAGGGATTGCTTAAGAGAAGAGGTTTGATAATGACTATATTAATTACTTTCTCAATCATGCTAACCTTATCTTTTACAGAAAATTATGGCAATAATGTTGTATATCGTGCTGATAAGTAAAATCTTTTATGTTCTAGAGTGTTTTATTCTAGCTCTAGGATAAAGTCATAAAACAAAGCAGAATTATTCAAGCTTGCCCAAACTGTGAACAAGATGCCCTGTGTTACATGAAAGGTACCCCCAGGGCAGCATATAAATTTWTTCCAAATCAAAATGCATCAGTTTTACTGAATTTAGAATTAATAGAGAACATCTGTTTTTGCACAGCTGAATGGTAGCACRTGCTGGCTCAGCATAATCATGAAGCAAAACCCTGTTAAGACATCTACAGCAAAATCACAAATTGCTTTAAATTTATGCATACAAATAGTCTCATAGTCTGGACATGGCTAAGTGCTTTACTGTTTCATTTTCATTAATTCATGTAATCCATTACCTTAAGTTTTGCTTGTGGAAATTATGAAATTGAAAGTCTGATTTTAAGAAATGCAGAATCTAATGGAGAAAACTGTAAAAATCACATAATTCATAAGCATTGGGGATGGCAATTCAACAGCATTGGGGATCCTTAATAATCTCTTCTTATTACTCTTTAATTATAATTTATTTTAGCAACAGAGACACTCTGGCATAATAAATTCTCAATAATCAAACTTTTTATGGCTATGAGAAGTTGTGGCTTGAAAGTTTCTCTTTCAGAAAATATAGCTTATTTTTAGTACATCTTGGGAAAAAAAATATATAGTATTAGTATTTGAAACTACTTCTTGATTTTTGAGAGGATTTCTCCTAAATGAATTTCAATCTTTCTGCTTAATAAGTCACAAWAATAAATGCTCTGTAGGTCTCCATAGTTCTAAGGATAAGAAGGATGAGGATACTGCTAAGAAAAGGGATGTAAAGAAATTTTTTTGTTGGCAGAATGGTTTCCTGGAAATCTCTTTATGAGCAAAACCCTCAGCYTTCCTTCAGCCTCCTGCATTATATGCTCAAGTTCTCAAAAATTTCGGAAGAGTATATTGAAATTTCTTTTCAGGTTTATCTCCTGAGGAGTACAACATTCACACTGAGATTAAGGACCAGGAGGAGCAGACTCTAACATACCGTGTGTGTAGAAGGGTCTTTTTGGTTAAACCAGAATGTTTTGGATGAGAAAATGGGAATTTCAGCATGTCCCCATTCTACTACAATGTAGAGTCAGGACATAATTTCAGTGTATATGAAACACTGAATTGAGAAAAGTTTCTGAGTTTGGGAGTTTTTAGATATGGTTTTCAATTGAAGGTATGCTATTTGAAATAGCTCTTATCTGGACAAGAAGGGAGATTACTAAACTTTTTTAAAAGACCCTGCAGACAGTTGAAGAGCTATGTACAAAGACATAAAGTAATATGGATAATATTAATAATCACAAAATCACAGAATAATTTTAGGTTGGAAAAGACCTCTAATATCATGGAGGTCTTTTATAAGGTTGGAGTCCAACCTTTGACCTTGCCAAAAGAGCATGGCACTAAGTGCCTAATAAAGTCACAACCACATGTTCATTACCTTTACTATAATGGAACATCTTTTCTCTGCATGCAGCTCCAGCTGTTGTAGGTCATGTTGAACTCATCCCTCAAATGCAAGAGGTCAAAAGTTCTGTTTGTCTGACCTGAAGCTCCACTTAYATCTTCAAACTTCGAGTTCATTCAGCTGAGTGTGCACATAAGCTGATACAATTATTGTGAATTTGAGGAACTCACCTAGAAAAATTCTTKGCCAAGGACATGTACATTTTCCATCTTCTATACTTCTATAATAGCAGATAAATCAAATTTCATGAWTATGTATTTCATTTATTTGGGTGTAACTATAAGACCAGAATGACCTGCTTATATGTTTTTGTTTAGACCTACAAAAGAATTTTAGTTTAGTATGCAGGCAAAAYTAGTCACTGCACTTTAGCTGGTATTCATCCAAAGAGCTTTTCTCCCTATTAAAGAAGAAAATAATTTGTTTGTCTTTTACTAGAATTTTGATCAATATCAATTTACTGATATTTCCTGGTTAAATTTAATTTCTGTCTTAGTTTTGTTATAGCATCAAATCAGTGTCTTCTGAATTTTTTAATAAATAAATTATTTGAATTGGKTTTTTTTTAGTTATGTGATATTTTACACTGAGCAGAGGTTCTGTTGTTGTATTTTTCAAGTTTCAGAGAATATAAAATATTTTGGGTTTTTTTTCAATGGAGGAGTTTCSTTATACTTGGCTTATTTAGGATAACACTGTTGGAGCAATGTTTCAGTAATTATATGAGTTGGAATTTCTAGAGGTGCTTTTTCCTTCACTTGCTCTTCTATATAAGTCAGTTTGCAGATCAAATATAAAATTCTTGGGTTTCTTTGATCTTTTTTTACTGGATACATTATTGTCTGYTGGATTTTATAATCCATGCAAGCACGACATTTTTTATAGCAGCTTCCTCTTTTTCTTCTCTTACACATTGCATATGAAATGAAATAAACTGATTCTCAACTGATTCTAAGTGTTACCTATTGACAGACTGACAGCCTATTTATAATCTATTTAAATTTAAATTAATACAACTGTATTGTGAAGTTCACTATTGCTTTGTACTATTAATTTCAGTTAGCTAAGTCTCACTCGCCATGATCACCAGAGATACTTCAACCTTTAAATTTAAAAAGACAATAATGACATAAGAAAAGTCAAAAAAAAAAAATCAAAGTGTGATGGCATGATGTAAGCTATTTCATCAGATAAAATTCCTGTGAAAATATATATTTCAAATATTTTAAAACCAATATCCAACTCTTCTGGTTGTTCAGAGTTACATGAAGTAACCTGATGATTGTGTCAATGCTAAGGCACTGGAAACAAGAAAACAAACAAAAAGTTCAAGCCAAGAAACGCGTGAACAAGTMATTTTCTTGCTTCTTCTAGAAGCCCCAGTGTAGGCTAAATGATCTGTGGCCTCATTATTCAGCAGGAATGTGGATCTGAATCTGGATCAGTTTGTGGTAGACCCATCACTGATGTAGCATCTTTCTGAAACATCAGTGTTTATGATTCCATTAGTGTTCCAATTCTGTAAATGTCTTTCCTGATCTGAATTCTAGCTCCTTTTGAATGCCAGAGTCACAGGACATGAATAAGGCTTTTCTTCTTAAAATGCCTAGACAGATATCATTCCAGAGCCTTAGCTGTAAAATAGTCCTACTACTTCTACTGATGAGAAAATCCACATTTTCCCATATTTTACATTAATGAAAGTCAGTGGGTGTTACAGGGTGCACAGAAACAGTTGAAATAATTAGGAAGCAATTTCCACATGATTCTCCTCCTCTCCATGGAGCTTTCAACAGAATTTCCTTAMAGCATGCATTTGGAAAAAAGAACATTGGTATGTTAGGACTGTAAAAATTGCTAGCTTTCACAAAATTCTGGGATTCACAATATTTTCCATTTAGAGTTGATGTAGATAACATATCAGTCATAGTGAGTGTTTTCTTTTCCATCATCATTTTCCCCTACACATATAATTTCCACAAAACTCTAATGCACTGAAAAGCTTACTTACAAAATAGACAAGAGTAGTTTGAAAAGTGTTGTCACTTCCCTATATTTTTATCTTTCTCAAAGCTGTGGATTGTCTCAGAAGGAAATACGAGCCATTTCCATGACCAAACAGTTTTAGAGATGCTTTTGGACTTGAAGAGAATAGGCAATTGTCCCAGGTTCCCTTTCAGTTTGACTCAAGGCTGTGTGAGGTAAAATGTAACCAAATACGCAAGTAGAGAGGAGGGAAGGTCTTCTACCTTTCCTCCCTCTTAAATCTCCACAACTGTATTTTAAACTCTGGTCATTGTGTTCCATTTAGTTAAAATGGATATAGAAAATAAAAGCTTTTGTAAAAATAGAAAAATTGCAGAAGTTAAGGAATAGCAAGGAATAGTTCTTTCATTGTCAGGAAAACAGTACAAGAGCTGTGTGTCCTACTGTCGTTGTCCTTGCCCTTGCCCTTGTAGGACTTGGATATTTGTTTATTTTTTTAGTTTTGATCTTGAATGGCTTTTCCTTCACCCCACAAAACAATGATGTGGTAAAAAGTACTTGTATGAATTCTTTGCTGACATGGTAATAGKCTTTGCTTGCATTTGTGACCTCAAGAAGTGACTGTCCCACAGATGTCCCTGAATTGGTAACAGCTTTTTATTTTCTCTTTTCCCATTGTAATATTTTTATTGGCTGTTTATTTAAATATTTTTCTGAATACACATGTATCTTTAGAGTGCTTGCTTTCACTGCTCTCAAGTGCTCTGCTGTTTATTGTCCTGAGCTTCTTCAGAAGCGTAATAAGATAACCTTGAGCTTTTGGTTTTTTCCCCAAGTGTCTCATATTTTAACTCACTGAGTACTGCAGAAGCCAAGGACTACTGTGTTTTATCTTAGAAGTGAATCTAGAGTGCAATGGAATTTCAGCAAGTTATGCGAAATGTCTCACATACTAACCATGTTCATGCTACCAAGTTATGCTCAGACCTAAAATGTAACGCCTGAAAATCATGAGGGTCGTCGCTGTTTCCTAAAGTTTGAAAAAAATGTGCAGAATATCTGATACTTGCAAAAGAAATGCAGAGAAGAAAAGGAGCAAGAGAGAAARCTCTGGATCCTAATTACCCGCACTATTTAACTCTTGTCTCCTCAGCTCTGCCTTCGAACTGCTACAAATACAACATCTATCACAAGGGCTAAAGCTTTGAGCAGCATGAGAACCAATTGGTGCCATTTGGCCTTCACCTTTTACTTAGCAGAGCAGAGACTATCTTTCGTAATATTTTATTGTTTATATTGTCATCAGGCTTGCATTCTTGCTTTGCAGTCTTTTTAGACAATGCAAGAATGAAGAAAAAAGATTAATCTAAAAACTGACAGGGAATACAGCTATTTTATACAAAGCATGAGTAAACTTGTATGAGACAGTATTCCACTCACAGCTTGTGCTTCAGTCTTGATTTGGAAAGACCCTCAGGTACATGCTTAACTTGAATCCCTCTGAAGTCAGTATATTTACATGTGCATAGTGCCTGTGGTTGCTGTTTCACAAAGTGTTTTTTCAGTGCATCTGAAGGATGTATGCTAGAGAAAAAGGGGAGTATCTACAGAAGCATTACCAGCCACTTCTGTCTCAGCCCAACAACAGCAGCACAGCACAAAATGCATTTGGGGATGGCATAAGAGAGGCTTTGAGATACAATGGCCCTGTTCTTTCCCAGGGACTGAGGTGTGTGCATGACCAGCATCTCCCAGGAGCGGTTCAAGCTGTAACAAAATAGTCTCCCTGTTCCTATGCTCCAGAGCTTAGTGCCGTGCAAGGGGTGGGGATGCAACAGCCCTGCTCCTTTCTCACTGCACTTCAAGGAGCACTGTCAGGCATGTCATGCTGCAGCCTCTGCATGCCCATAGGTAAGTCCCTGTGTCAAAAGCTAGATGTTTTTCTCAAAGTGTTTTAGTTTAGAGGTGCTCCAATCAGATCACATCTAATGTTTGAACCACCTTAAATCTATTCAGGCTAGATGCCTGAATTTTACCATGCCTTTCCACATGCCTGGTGCTTGTCTCAGACATGTCAGCGTGAGTAAACAGTAAAGGCACCAGAACTTCCTGTGGCTTTTTCTTCCTTCATGATATACAAACTGCTCTTGTTAACCTCCATCATCAGGAGGAAATTACATCTGGTGAATCTCTCTTAATGGCATTATTGAGGGTAAATTTGGTATGGCAATTTTCATTGGGTACCTGTTGAAGTAGGCACAGAAGTCCTGTTTTTTAGCACTGCTTTGAATGTCTTTGCTGAAGAATTAAGGTAAAGTCTTTCCTTTGCACCCTTATTTGTTTTTCTTTCAGAAGGAAAAGGGTCAATTATTGTGATCCATAGAGGTTACTGCTCTAGAAAGCTAAGAAAGAACATTTCATCTGAGAAAACAAATACACTTGGAGAAACAACAGTGAAATTTGATAACCTTTTAATGTATTTATCAAAGGGCCTGCAGTTCCATTTCAAGGCAGGTGAAGGAATACTTAGTGAACCCAGAAAATTAATCTACCTCCACAGAACTAAGATAACTAAAAAGGAAGAAAGAAACAGGCACAAAACYGTTAGCACCTGCCAACTCTTATTAAGAGATTAGAATGCTTAGAAAGACGGCAAGCAGCTCAATATTTTCTTTTAAGTTTCTCTTGCCTGACTTCTCATGCATGCTGCTGTGCACTGCAGTGAAACAAACAGGTCACATTTCACCTCCTCAGAGCTTCAAAAGCACTTTATAGCTTAAGAGCAAGTAGCTTCTCTACAGACTTTGTGAGATATTTTTACAAAATGTATAATTTTAAGAAATGTATCTGTGCCCAAGTGATTGACTCTTAGGAAACAGAGTGAGGCTAAGCGTTGGCAAGAAACTTAGTTCCCAATGTGAACCTAGAGTTACTTTACACATGAATGCTGAGTGATTTAGGAATTGTTCTGAGATACACTGAAATATCCTACAATTTTAACAAGTTTCCTCTTTAATCAGTGGAAAACACAGTTTACAAATAGGCTTCTTGTGAAACAGTGATGAAAGCAGCACTGCTAGTCATGCAGATCAGAGAGCATAAATCCCAGTGAAGCTGACAGGAATACAGACAAATATTTTAAAATGGAAAGAGCTATTTCTGGCAGAAATGGGGGCCTGCTCCCCCTGTGAAACGCTAAAATTTGCAGGAGAAAGGGCCTGCAGCTACCAGAGTGGGAACCACGTGCCTCCCAAGAAGGGACAGTCAGGTGACCCGTTGCATTTGTTGCTTCACCACCCTTTAGTTTAACCAGGAATTAGACCAAACAAAGGCTGAGGGAAGACTGTTCAGTTGCAGAAAAAAAGGGGGTTAGTGGACTGAGCTGCCTGCAGAGATGTAGTCCATCCCTGGCTGGGAGTAGGAAAAGGGCAGGGTTAAGGGGAGCAGTGCAACCAAATAACAGAGAAGTGGGGTCTTCACTGCTCTCATAACACCCATGGCTGGGCAGGACCAGGCAAACCTGCAAGGCTGCTATCCTCATGTGGACAGGGAGATGTCTTCCTCCAATTGGAAGACAGGCACTTGGGCAGAGCTCCAGGTTCTTGCTGATTGGGCTGAAATGACCAATCCTAACTTCTATTGCATTTGGTTCATTACAAAACCAAAACCAAAACCAAAACCAAAACAAAACGAAACCAAAATGAAAACAAAAACAAACCCAAACCCAAAAACAAAAACAAAACCCACTAAAATAAAAAATCCAACCAACCAACAACAACAACAAAAACCAAGCCAAAACAAAAAAAAAATCCCCCCAGAAAACCAAAACCAAACCAAACCAAAACAACAACCAATAAAAACCCCACAAAAACCCAAAACATAACAAAGAAAAAAAACAAAAAAAAACAAAAAAAACCAAACCAAAACTACTGATCTCTCCCTTTGTAAGGCACCACTTGGAGTACTGCATCCAAGTCTAGGGTCCTTGGCATAAGAAATGGACTTTTTAGAGGGGGGCAGAGAAGCCATAAWGATAAACAGAGGGGTGAAATGCCTCTCCCACAAAGACAGGTTGAGATACCTGAGACTGTTCAGTCTGGACAAGAAAAGACTTTGGGGACACCTCATTGTGATATTTCATTACCATAAGAAGGTTTATAAAAAGGAGAGAAAATGAATTTTTATATGAGAAGATAGTGACAGGACAAGGGAAAAAGGTTTTAAAATGAGCGAGGGCAGGTTTTGATAAGACAATAGGAAAAAATCCTGTAGTGAGAGGATRGTGAGGCACTGGAACAGGTTGCCCAGAGAAGATGTAGATGCCCCATTCCTGGAAGGCCAGGTTGRATGGAGCCCTGAGCAACCTGACTTAGTGAGCAGCATCTCTGCCTGTGGTAGGGGGCTTGGAACTAGAGGGTATTTAACATCCCTTGCAACCCTAATCATTCTATGGTTCTATGATCCTTGGTGATTGATATTATCCTTGAACAGGTCTTCACTCACTGATATTGTTGCAGTGTTTTAATTCTTCTTTTTATCTCTGAGACTACATTACTTGTTCAGTTTTGCTCRAAAATGCAGATAATGGATGTAGAATCTGTAAGACACCGACTGACCAGAGATTGCGCCCAGGTATAAAATGTATTTGTGCAGAAAATGTCACTGGAARAAAAGAAAAAGACCTTTGTGCAAACAGAACTCTGCAGAGAAATATTGATATTAAAAAGATTACATTTGATGAAGTATCCTAGCAATACTGAAATGAATCCATTGTGTTTCAATGAAGAAGCCAAAGTGAAAACAGTTTTGGTATACAAAGCATTTTAACTTCAGTTCTTTTCCCCAGTTCCTGTTCTGTACTTTGAAGCTGTACTACAAAAGAAGGCTTAATTCTCAACTTTTTCACTGATGCTGTAGGGCTGAGATAACCAAAGTACAGATGACGTTAGAAGAAAAAGTGAACCTAACCTTCCTCAGAATGGAGACAGCACATGGGACAAAACTAAATATTTTATAACTTCATTAAGTCTCCTGGACGCATTTTACACGAATGTCCCTTTGTCTAAAGATCAGAATCACATCCTGATTTTTTAAAAATATATTGCATAATGGTACTGCATATTCATCACAGGAATACAACTCTACAGACCCTTCAGTTCAGGCCTATTCAATGACAAAACATCAATCACCTGGATAAAAAAAGCCAAAAATCAAAAAGCACCTGGATATGTCTTGCAATCCCATTAGTTGCATAATAGCCTAAACACAGTGAAGTCCTCAAATACAAACAATGCTATATTTATTTCATAGGATGTCTCATTTTTTATTTAAAGCAAACCCACATTTTACAGCAAGAATAATTTAAAATTAARTTTAAATTTAACAGGCATTATTGATCTAAGCTCCAAAAGAATTTAGTGATTTTTTTTCTAAATTTGCTTTCAATCACTTTGTGTTCAATTTAATTAATTATATTGTGTGCCCTCAGCAGTTTTGTGTTTAGTTAGAATACAGCAGAGAAAGAATTTGTTTTAAAATCTTGGGTTATCTCATATATGCTTATTTATGGAAAAGCTTTTGTGAGTGGATGCTGAGCAGCTCAGTCACTGTGAATCAAGTAAAAATAGGACCGTTTGTGTGCATATTCATTATTTTAATGCATTAACATTAGCCTCTCATATTCACATTTATTGACCTTTTACTCTCTACTATTGCTTGCATATTTGTCAAGCACTTTTCATGTCCTCCTGTAGATGGTGAGAGTTACCCAGAACTGACAATGCCTTTGAAAACTTGAATTTAAAAGTATAAAGTATMTACATGGAGCTGCACAATACTGGAAATTATTAACATTAAACAGTTATAATTAATTTCCATGATGGTATTATGTTTTAAAGTAACAGCATGATYCAACATATGATTATTCATAACAAACCCTCTGTCTTGTCTTTTGCCAATGCTGGTCTCTCTGCTCTTTGGAAACTTTCCCTACTTGCAAATCTTTTTCTCATCTTTTTTACAGAATAGAGGAACAATTTTTGGGAACAACTACATATATCTAATAAACCTTGTGTCAGCTGCCATATTTGACAATTTCTATCAGAACCCATAAAATATAGTGTTTTCTTTGAAATTTGCAATTACACTGGTTTAAGAACAATCAAGTCATCTGACTATACAAAAAACTCCTATTTTCTTTAAAAGGGTCTATTTGTAAGTTGTAGAAGAGCTTAGGGAATTTGTTTTAATTTGCTCTCCATCATCTTGAACTTTTTGGATAGTAACTTTACATGAATTCAGACCTCTTCTATCACTACATAAGGAAACACCTTTTTTTTTTTAAATTTTCTGAAAAATTAAAGAAAACTGATAGATCAGGCTAAAAAGGTACTTTCTCTGAACATGACTGCTAATTATATAAAGGTAAGAAGAAAAATCAAGTGATAGTCTCTAAAGTTTAGAGGTTCTGATAGCAATCCACTGATATCTAAATGGAAGTCATTAAGAAGGCAAATAAAAACTCTTTACAATAAAAAGGTAACAGACATAACTTAAAACAAAAGAGATTCAAAAATATAATCAGAAAATACTTTTTACAAATGAGGACTATCAGGAGTGGCATAGGGAGCCTCTGCAGGCTCCATCTTTGGTGAAGAGGTTCAAGAAAAATCGCTGAGTAGCTTACTCTCATCTCACAAGTGGCTCTTCTTTGAGAAGGGGTGTGCTCTAGAAATCTCCGGAGGCCCTTTTCCACCTGGATTATTCAATGAATCTATTTCATTATTCTCCAGACYTGCTTCAAAACCACCATATCATATAGCCTTCAGTGACCATTTTTGTAATGAGAGCATCTCTTCATTCAGTGCATGTCTTATCGCTCACAAATGTTGTTGAAATCAGATCCTCAATTTGATTCTCCATTTTGTAGAAGTGAATTTTCAACATACTGTTTAATAAGAGTACATGATTATCAATCTAGCTTTGTGATTTTCTCAGTCTCAGTCTTGGGTATTCAAATGTTTGGAATAGGTAATGTTAAAACATGACTGTGCATATGTTTAAAAAGACAACACTCTGTGACACACTGTCTTTTGTTAGACAAAGGAAATACAAATCATTCAGTCAATCAGTCAGTCAGTCAATTGATCATGTAAGCCAGTGATTTGTTCTGTGGTTCAGTAAACAAAGGATTTAAGTAATAATGTCTGTAGAACAATTTGKAATTAACTCAAAATTGATGAATACAGGTAAAGCAATTAATATAAATCAATTAATCAGAGGTACTAGAGTGTATAAAAAGAAAAATATTGCTCTTGGTTTTTCACCAACATTTCCTAGCAATTTTTCTGAAGTGATGAATTCTGATCTCTCCTTTCTTGTGTCTTCTGCTTATAGACTATTTCAACATAAATAAGAGCAGGATGAATGAATCAGTTTCCCAATAAAATAATAAGAGATGTTCATTATTGCATAGAGTCCTTGTCTTTCCCTGTCCTTCAGGAAAAAAAAGATAATCAACTGTCTTCATTATAAGATTTGTCAGCATGATAGAGCTAATATTAATGCATTTTAAATTGAAAATAAATAACAGGGCTGACATTTATCTACAATGCTAGAATGTGACAGGATACTGTATGTGGTGATGTGTGTCATTGGCTGATGCAGAGTGAACACATTATCCCCACTGCATAAATCAGTGTAATTATTTAATCTTTAATTTTAAACAACTACCACTTTGGTCTAGCTACCAYATTTCTTTTTTACAGAAGGAAGATAGACACTGGAATTTTTTTGCATCTCACAAGGAGGACTTCCTGATGGGACAAATTATATAGCCAATTCTGACATGAAACTACTTTGCACAATTTGTCACAAAGTCCTTGGCATGACTTTTAACTGGTCATGTTCAATTCAAAAGCAGMATTGTCTGCCAAAAGAGTTGTTCCTGATTTTGTGACTGCAGCACTTTTTGGAATGAGAGTTTACCAATAATATTGTAAGAGGCCAAATTCTAACACATTTTTGAACTACTTAGAAGAGGTTAAATTTACAGACAGAGAGTATCTAAATCCATAGAACACAAAGTCTACTTGTTTGCCTGGATGCATGTCCTTTAATGGTACAATCATATTTTAAAAATCAGAAGCAGAACTAAATTTCACAATGGGTAATTTTCTCTATAATAATGTTCTTTTTTAGGGAAAATGCCACATTTCCCAAACAGACCTCTCATTGCATTCTGTGATTCACTTGTGCCATGATCTGCGGATGTAAGGCAAGACTACGTGGTAAAATAAGTGCTAATAAACTTTCTTTACTATTTGGATCTATTTCATATCCTTAGAATTAGTAGYAGTTTATCAATAGAATATGAATAAATATATCCCCATATATAAGAGTTTATTATAGGGGAGGATAATCTATTTAAATCTCTTCATCCCTAGGGTAGCTAGGCTCTTTCAACAGGTGAGTCATAGTTGGAGCCAATGTGTCTCCGTTGATTACGCAAGAACTGAAGAAAAAGATGCCCCTGGCACCTGAAGTGCCCAGTTAGTAATGATTCATTAACAATTTAACTGGTATAATCTCCATCTCTGCTTTACAAGTATAGCCTTGCTTGAACTAAGAATAAAACTTCCTTTTAGAGACTGGGGGCATGAATTCCACCTGCACTTCCCTTTCTAACAGTTAAACCACAGCCTAAGATATTTGGTGCTGTTAGGTGTTTGAGAGAGCTGCAATTTTACTAAATATATCAAGAGGCATACACAAAACTAACCCTAAACCCATATTTGAAAAAACAAATCCAAAATAAGATAGTAAAGTGTGGAGACTTGAATAAATACATTTTATAATATCGTACCCAAAAACCAGTCTGTATTGTAGTTCCTTATTTCTGGTCAGAGTATTGTAAACAACAGAAYGGAGGTGACATCAAACTGGGTAGAATGGAGATAACAAAATATATCTCTACATTTTGAAGTTATACCTGCAAGGAATTGAATGATTTTAAAGAGAGAGAGGCCATCACGTATGGGGCAATATTCTTTAAGTCTCCTTAGCCCTTTCTTTCTCCTTTTCTCTTGTACCACTCTGCCTAATTGTGTTAACAGAACATGCATTTTAAAAAGATATTAAAAATTAACTCCTGCCTTGACAATTGCATTTTGAATTAAGTTCTTCAAAGACTTTTCACAAACAGGACTGGGAAATCCTACTTATTATTCAATTTGCGATAGCTCATACAAACTTCTGGCACTAGAGATTGTTTTRCTGACATTGAAAGCAAGATCCTGAACAGTGGGGGGTCCAGAACACTTAGCAAGTGTTCTTCTTTCTGAAGCAAATCCTGGGATTCTGTATACACACCTAGACAGCTTATCTGATGTACTGGTGACGGACTTCAGAATTTTCCATCTTGTATTTCCTACTACACTGAGTAGTAAATTGTTTCATTATTCCCACCAGACAGAAGGTCGTATGGAAGGATATAGAAAGTCTTTGTCTTTGACTGATCCTCTGGCCAGGTCCTATGGCTCACCYCTCTCTTGCAGGGTTGGAGTCTCCTACATACACATGTGCCAGGGGCAGTTTGGATATTACAAAAAATGTCTTCCATGAAAGGGTACTCCTGCACTGGTCAGCCCCTCTGTCTGGAAACTGGAAGTCTTCAGAAACTTGTAGATATGGTGTTTAGAGACATTCTTTAATGGTGGACTTTGATGCTCTGACCTGAGTTGATGATCTGATTTGATGACCTTAGAGGTCTTTCCTCATTCTTAATTATTCTGTGAATCAGTTCTACATGCTGCTTTGAACCATTACTCTTTCCCTCCATTCTGCTCATSTTCTGAGCTTTTCCTCTCCCTAAAACTCAGAGGGATACTCTGGCCTCTTGCTGTCCTTTGATATTCTAACCCACAATTTCCCACAAACAGGATTTTCATGAAGGCTGATTAATGCAGACTCTTTCCTTAAATATTTTTCCTGTTATTGGTGGTCCACAGAGCATAAAGATGCAACATGGGACCAATTAGCTCTATAAGAAAATAGTGCCTAAATGCCTCTAATCGTCAAAAACAGGAGTGGCTGTGAAGAGTGAAGTTCCTGTTCTGGTAACCTGCAAGAAAATAGTTTACTGAGAAATCTCAGTAAGTTAGACTGTCACTATCCCCCAAAATGAGGCTGTCTCACAACTCTTCAAAATCAACTACAATTACAGCATAATATAATATCCCAAGTTGCTGCCTCTTTCTTTGAGACTAACAGTTCTGGAAACAAAGAATTTTTTTATTACAATGTCAAGATTACAACAGTACAAACCAAACAGGTTTTATCTACTTTGACAAACTTCTGGGAATTCAGCATGTCATGGTCTTCTGACTTTGTGACCACTTTTCTTGTATCATTTTAACTATATAAGGGCTGCAGGAATCATCAGTTCTGTTACACTCAATGGGATTTTTGGTGTTTTAACACTTATAAAACCAGATGACAGTAAACAGATTTAAAAAAAAAACTTTATAAATTTAAAATGTACATTAAWATTTAAAAAATCAAAATGTAACTTCAAAAAAAAGATTTTAGCTCTAGACTTGTCAGTAGTCTGCTTCATTGTTGGGTTTTGTCCATTGCAGTTAATTTAAATAGTGTAACTGGGCCCTGATTCTGACCAGGAATTGTGCCTCCTACACAAGTCTGTGAACAAATAGTAATTAAATATGACTGCATGTAGTGCTAGTGAACAAGGAATAGAACTGAAAGCAAAATATGAAGTAAAAAAAAAAATATGTATATGTCAGCTAGCACAGCATGGTTGGGAACTAATTTAGTATAGATAAGTCACTAAGAAGGAAAAAAGTAGACAGGGGAGATTTGCTAAGTTTCCAAGCAGCTTGTTAGTATTCATGAGAGTGAATCTTTAGTAATTATCATGGCACACAGATAGTTCATAGCCTAGATGAAGGATTCTGTGTGTCAATCAGTGAAAATGTAATCACCCAAAAAAAGAGATGTCTGAGGCTGGTTTCTGAGATTAACCAACTTTGAAGGAATTTGGAACTTTTGAATTTTTAGAACTTTAWTGGCAAAGAAGCATAGGAGCTTAATGTATTATTTTCTCCTTCTGCTGAAGAGGGCAACTTTGCCTCTCCACTCAGCAGTTGTCAGGCCATGTCTGAAATACCRGGTTTGATTTTTTTTTCCTATTATACAAAAAGGTTTGGACAGGCTAGAGAAAGTCCAGAGAAGGGCACAAAAATGATCAATGGGGGACCTGCCATAGGAAGGAAGGCTGAAAACCTTGAGATGAAAAGGCTTAATGGAGACCTCATTACTATGTTCCAGTATTTAAAGTGTGTTACACTTGCTAAAGAAGATGGAGACTTCCTGTCACGGTTTAAGCCCAGCTGGAAATAAGGTACCATGAAGCTGCTCACTCAATCCCCTTCTCACTACTGGAATGGGGAGGAGAACCAAAATAAAGTTTTTAGGTTGAGAAAAGAACAGCTAGGAAATTAAAAATAAAGTAAAATACACTGGTAATGGTAAATTATAGCAATAACAATAATAAATAGGAAAAAATAGGTTGATGCACAATGCAACCACCACCTGGTCAGAGCYCCCTTCCTAAACCGAGATCAGTCCCCACTTCAGGGTACCTTCTCCCATTTTATATTCCAGTCATGATGTTCTGCAGTGTGGAACATCCCTTTGGGTCCCCTGTCTTGGCTAGGCTTCCTCCCAGTTTCTTTTGCACACCTCCTCACTGGCAGAGCATGGCTTAGCATAAACACAATTTAGCAAAAGACCAAAACATCAATCAGTGTGCTGTTAACACTATCCCCATTCAAAACCCAAAACATCGCACTGTAACAGTTGCTATGTAACAGCTACTGAGAAGAAATTAGCTCTACCCTAGCTAAAATCAGGACGTTTCTTTTTCTATAAGGAGTCAGTTGGGAAAGACAAGAGATAATGAAAAAAAGTTACTTCTGGGGCGATTCCAGTTAAAAACAGAAGGAAAAATTTTCACAAGAAAACCAGCCCTTGTAATAATCTCACCAGGGAAGTAGGGAACACTTAAGATTCATCTGTTCAGGGTGCTGGGCCATGTTGTCAATTTTGTTGCTAAGAAAGGCTGGACCAGCTGATTATTATCTATTGACATTTTAAGATAATTCCAGGCCTGCCATTGTGCAGATTAGCCCAATGTGTTAGCAAGGATGAGATTCCTGGGATGAAGAAAAGCAGCTGATTGCAGAAAAAATGTATTTGGTTTTGTATACTTATCCCATTTCATATTCCACAAATACCATTATGTCGACAGCACAGGATGACAGACTATGCTGTCAGTGCTGAGTTCCCAAGATGTCTTTGATATTCATAAAGACAGCATCTGAATTTAAAAAAAAATAATAAAACCTGTCAATACGAGGAGAAATATAGCTTAATCAAAAGGAAAATTAGCTAGGTCACAGACTAACAGAGAAAGATCTGCAATTATTGTGTTGAGTGCATTTAGGAAAGAGGTATTTTAGAGAAGTCAAAGGAAAACTACCAGACATAATGGGTTTTGATTAAGAAATAAAAATCATTAAAAAATGACAGGGAAAACTTAAAAATAGCTATGTTATCAAAAGTTTGAAAGTGTCTAAATTCCAAACAAACTTAAAGTTCAAAAATAACTTCTGGCCTAATTTTAAATAAAGATCTGTTGATGTTTAAATAAATATTAAATAGTGTTTGTTGCTGATAAACCATTTGGATTACATTTTCTATGTTTTTCTGCTTCTTTTTTTCTCAGTCATTTTTGGGGA
This sequence comes from Cardinalis cardinalis, assembly GCA_014549065.1. Taxonomy (NCBI): domain Eukaryota; kingdom Metazoa; phylum Chordata; class Aves; order Passeriformes; family Cardinalidae; genus Cardinalis; species Cardinalis cardinalis. Next base: position 7,028,127 of record JACDOX010000018.1, read on the forward strand.
ATGTCACACAGGAACTATGGTGTGTGCTTCTGATGTTCCAACTGGACAGAAGCCATCTAAATGTGCAGGTTTGAGCTGCACAGTAACTTTTAGTCTATAAGTTACCAGTACTGAACAAAAAGACATAAGACTTCCTTATTCCTCATTTCCAATTATTCTCTTCTCCCATGCTTGCATTTTGCAAGGCTGGATCACAGGTCTAATTCAGCTGAGAATGAATTCAGTAAAAAARACCCAGTTTTGAAAGGACTTGTGTTATAAAAAAGTTAAACTTTTTTCCTTTTTAATTTATCCTTCAGGATTTTTTTTCTTATATTAAGCATTTAAGTTCTCCTTTTGGTATATTAAACACATATCCTTTAACCTTATTTTATTGAACAAAGTGGACAAATTAGACCAAGCATTTCCAATGGCTGCCTATGTAGCTTTCCCATGGGCTTTGACAACAAATATGAGTGTTCAATCAACAAAGAGTAGAAGCTTACAAAGCCTTCTGAACCTGTAATTGTGCTTTGGACACACATCAATAAAGCCAACACATGATTTATTCACAGTTGTCTCCCACTGAAATTTGGAGTAATTTCCTAGATGGCAGCAGTCCACAGGACAATAGTCACTCGCAGGGCTTTATCAATTAGCCATCCTATCCACAATCTTATTCCCATGGTAGTCAGCACTAGCCTGTGCAGAGGAAGAAGCCAGAAGTTTCAGAATAAGGCACTGTAAGGTATCCAAGCCACCTTTTGTGCACCTGCATTTTAAGTATCCGATGCTGCAACTCTTCAGAAGTCATGTAAGTGCCTTTACATAATGCAGAGAAAAGCCTAAAAGYTCTTCAAAAAGAGACCAAGTACACCTCTGCAAAGTATCTAAGGTGAACTGAGTTTTGCACTCTGAAAAGCTCCAAAAATATTTTCCTTTAGAAAGTATATTCTGGCCTTACCTTGGAAAGATCATTTTCTGAATCTCAGTTTCTTGTTCTCAAGAAAATATTGCTGTCTGACTGCCAATTTCACACATTACATGGAAAAATATTTCCATCTATTATTTCAAAAGTTACATTTTTAAATTTAATTACTCCTTTGGCCCRCACTTCTGGAACATAAAACAACAAGTTCAGAAAATTGTCCCTCCTCTCTACAACACTTACAGATATTATTCTGTCACCATTCTTTTTTCTGAAATTTCATAATTTAATCTTTCAGCCTTTCTTCAGAGGTCCCAATGACAGATATGCTGTCATCTGTAATYCTCTGCCTCCCGTTTGATGTGGGGTTGTCTGTTTCTGGGTGGAGTATTTCTGGTAGGCCTGTGGCACTGGCTGTGCAGGAGATTTTTTCTATCTCATTTCTCAGGYGTCATGAATCCACTTGTTCTTTCCACCTGCAACTGCACAGAGCTCACTGAAGAGCAAGACGCAGATCATTTTCCAGGATTGACACATTAAACATAAAATCCCTTATGGTATACAAGTAGATACAATTTTCTTCACAAAATTTCTTTTCTTTCAATTCTTCAACAGTGAAYTTCAGCAAGTTTTCAGTTCAGCTGAAGTTTAATTTCTTTTTTTTTGAACTTCATTGACTTTTTTCTTTCAGTACACTTGTTTTCTTCTCGTTTAGCTTTCTTTCTAATGCATTAATGCATTAATAAGCAAAACATTGAATAAATATGAAAGTCTGAAACATCCTACTTTTAACCTTTTGTAGTGATGAAAACTGATTTTTTTCCCTTTTGTTTTCCACTACTTACTTTTTGTACAGGACTGTGTAATACCTTCAAAAAATAATAATTTCATTTGTTTATTGCCTTTCTTTAGAGACCTGGTTAATGAGTTTTTGAAAAACTAAATAAATTTTCATTAGGATCGCATTTTTATATTTATACTTGGAAGGGTTTGAATTCATTAGAGAGAGAATTTACCTTTGTAGAGATGAGGTTATTTACCATTTCTCACATCACCATCTACATTCAATTTTATTATTCCACTTTTAAATATTAAGCAAACTATTTACTTCCAGAAATGTCTGTAGCTTATTGTAAGAGAGTTTCTGAATGATAGGGAATCATTCTGAGATACTAAGTAAAATATTTTCTACTGTCAACCCTTCTAATCTAGAAACTTTTTAAATGGTAGACTGTACAATTTCTGGTAGCATGTCTGATGTTTTACTCTCAGGTTCTTTGGTAGTCTTCCAACATTATCTTCTATTTGCTGAACAAGCTGTAGCAATGACAAATAAAAGTAAATTTGAAGGGCAAAATATTTTCCCTGATGCTACTGACCTATGCAAATTGCTGGATGTGTCAGCAAATAGTTACATGCAGACTTGACCCAATGTACCACAAGAAATCATCTAAGAAAAACTGCAATGGAGTAAATRTTTGAAAATCAGAGAGAAAACAACACTTGTTCAGGGAGAAAAAGTTCCCATTACAACATCTTGCATAAATACCAGTTTTGTATAGTTCAGGCAAGCCCCTACAAAAAGAGAGGACCAATGTTTCTGTCAGGGCAAAGTCAAATACATACAATGTCATAAAAACAGTGTGGCAGTGATGTAATACATTCATTACAAGCTCATCCTGTTTCATTTSTGTGTAACTCTTCTCCAGTATCTTTGTGGAATACACAGTGTCTTTTTCGGTATTGTTATTGCATACCAATCAGTGAAGGAATAAAAATGAATTATGAAAAACACTGAGCCCCAAATCCTCTTATTCTCTCTAAGTGGCACCACATTTAACAGAGAGCCTCTAAAGGCTGTAAATAAATGGATACTGATATCTAATTTACAATAAGAATATAGTATTTTCAGAATAATGTCTAAAATTGAGATAGCATCATATAATCCAACAGGATCAAATAGAAAAAAAAAATTGTAGTAAAGACTGCATATTATGATACTGGGTTTTATTCAGTTTCCCAYGAAAGTTCTTCATCAAGTAGTGAAAGGATTTTGATATTTCAGATAAAAACATATATTTGGATTTAATAATATTAAAGATGATGGGAATTGGGCAGAGGAAAAACAAGGGATATCTGTCTTTATGCAGAAAGCTGCTAGTACAGCCATTCACAGAGCGGTGTCACACTCATCATGCAATTAGATAAGAGGAGGGGATTTTGCTAGCTGAAAACAATACCTAATATGACCTGTCTTGAAAATTTCCAATTTTCAGTCTAGCACAAAAAAACCTCTTCTCTTCCTGGAAGAGGCATGCAGAACTGATCCCAATATCAGGCACTTTGAAGACAAGGGCCATATGCATTGTATATACTATTAAAATCAGCTATTTCTTCTGCAGAACCGTATAACAGTGCTGAAACCTGACCCTCTCCTCTCAGTCTGGAATCACTGAGATATTCCTGGATCTTCTCTGCAAACACTGAAAGAACAATAAAGTTTGAAGGAAATATTTTTTCCTTCCAAAAACTTTCAGGCACTAAGATATGAGGACACGTTAGACTATTGCTAACACAGAAAATGACTGGGAAAAATAAACAATCATTTTCATTTTGGAAATGCAGGATAAGAAAGGAGGAAAGCAAGAAAAGATTGGATAGGAAGATAAAAGAACTGTARCATTCATATCTTCTTGACAACTGAGTGAAGCAAGTATACTCCACTTAGACAAAAGGGAAGCTTTTATCAATTGGAAAGGCTAGTGACATCACTTGTTTCRGAGACACTAAATTTGTCTGCTTGCTTGACAACTTTGAAGTCTGCACCCATGATTAACTTGCGGTCTCACTCTTGAGCAAGCAGTGGAAAACTGTGTACTCTATGAGCTCTCAAGGACTACAGACTATGGCTAGCAGTATCTGTTGACTATGTATCAATCCCAACATCAGAAAATTCTTGAGACTTTTTGTTTTACTAAGTCTCAAATATCATGCTCTGTATCTAAACTTTTCTCAAAATGATATCTGTCTCACTTTTTCCTAGAGAAAAACCTGATGGAGCCCCTYTTCCACTGTGTATAAGGCATGACCACTGGTCTGGCACTCAGAATTATGTAGAAGTCACAGATCTGCCTTTTCTTCAGTGGAGTCTTAATTCCATATGTTATTTTTGGGTTTGTTTTTTCTGATTGACCAATAGGCAAGATTTAGTGGCTTAAACTGATGAAGAACCATTATAAATTTAGGACATAAAAAATATGTATTAGATTTTAGGTGGCAAAACCTGATAGATTTAAGTATAGGAGGTTCTAGTGTCAATAGCACTTGAAAAKTTCCACTTTAATCTCTGAATGTCAGCAAGAATATTCAGTAGTAATCTCTGATTTTAATATGGCTCTTAATGGTGGAGAATTTACCTGAAAGAGATTTAATTTTGTGTTTAACTGCATCAGCCACCTCTGTCTAAAAGCATATTATGTAAGTGCAGTGCTTGAATAACTGGATAGGGTCTTAACTATCTAAAATTTATTTTACTTATCTTTATACATGAGCAAATGTAGCAGAAAGAATCTAAAATACACCTCAAACTCTCTCTAAGGTAAATCTCCAAGGTAAACACAGTTAAAAAAATAAATAAAAGATAACTAATGAATTAAGGCCCTGTTGGTGAAGTAGAAATTCCAAAGGCATATGATTAGATTATGGAGAAAAAGCAGGAATTTTTAAAAAAATAATATGATTTTCATAAGGTGGTTAAAAGTTTGAAGTCACATAAATACTGTGTTATATGGGGTAAAAGCTTTGCTGAAGTTATAGATGGGAGTTGTTACTGGGGGCAAAGCTGTAGACAGTTTGCACAAATCCTTAAATAGACACATAATGCTTTGAAATCTTCTGTGAAAAGAGAAGTGAGATTTTGTTGCAGTCTCTATGCTGGTGATTATCAGATTGACAGGTGAAACAGCAAAAGGTATGTGAGAGCTGTTCTTTACTATTTTATCTCCTATGATGACAWGCATCATTCTGCTGTAGCAAATGTTTATTCCCTTGCAGAGCCACCCCAGACTAGGGAAAATCCTCTCTTGAGACATCTGCTGTTGGATGAGCTTATTGTTGGGCTTAATTGTGACCTCTTTGGAGAGCTGATTGTGCCCTCCAAGAAAATATGAATTATCAATTGCTTGATCACAAGTTGTCATGGCTCTGATTGCAATGTCATTTATATCCCCATTTGGCCAAAATTTGGCTACTGGAGCTCAGCTTTTGGTGCAGCTGAGTGGCCTTAAACCAGAGCTGTGTGAGGAAAAAAAAAMAAACCACCAAACTGTGAGAGGAAAAGTCTCCTTGAGAGCTGCGTTTCAGCTCAGCCACTCACCCTCTTTGGATGTCTGAATGTCTCGCTTAAATTTCATTACAACAGCATGCAACTCTGAGGTCTTTATGTCAATCTGTAAATTAAATCTAGGTGGGAAAAGTAGCACAACTCCAGGATACAGARTGTAACAATGTTGAAGAGTGCAGCGGAGTCTCTGGCTCTGTTCATRCATTCAGAATTTTCTAGAGAAAAAAAATTAAGACAATCTGGTTTGCCTGGAGAGATTTTACAACATAATAAAGTTCTCCTATCAGTTCAATTAACCATGATTAAAATAAACTTGATGCAGTGCAATATATCAAGTGAAAATATACTTGATATCTGTGATACAAATGATATTAATAGAAACTGCACCATAACAGGCTTCTTCCTTAGTTTTAAGTTCTGGGGGTCTTTCTTTGTTTTTTCATATATTTCAGGCTCTAAAGCATTTGTCTTACATCTGGTGACTAAGAAATTTTCTTCTTCCTTCTGGATTCATTAGCTCCTTGTCTTTGGATTTTGTCATATTCACTGAATTTTCATAGAATCAAGAACTAGCACATAGAGTGTGCTAATAACCCCATTTGGGTTATTGAGTCTTGGCTCCTGACCCTGCACAGGACAGCTCAAGAATCACATTATGGAGCATTGTTCTTGAACTCTGTCAGGCTGGTGCTTGACCACTTCCCTGGGGAGCCTGGTCAGTGCTCAACTACCCTCTGAGTAAAAAATATTTTCCTGATATCCARCCTAAACATCCCCTGACACAACTTCATGCTGTTTCCTCAAGACCTATTGCTGCTCACCTGCCAGAAGAGCTCTGCACATGCCCCTCTACTCTCTGCATGGTCAAGATGAAAATTCAATAGTGAAGTTGAAAAATTCTTATGCTTAAACAAGCTATAATTCCAAATGGAAAGAGAAATTTGAGGCATAGGACACTTTTTCTTTGTGTATGTTTATGTCACCTTACGGCAAGTCCCCTCATCTGCCAGGAGCGTGCAGCGGCTGTTGCAAGTTGATTGGAAGCCCTCAAAACCCATAAGGGATTCTCTCTTCTGAGCTATGGTGGAGATCAGTAGACAGTAAAAATCAGGTCCTTATTTGAGAAAGCAGAGGATATAAAGACTCCTTGTGTCCTGCACACAGTGGTATCAATCTTCTGAATACTGTCACAGTGAGCTGATTTATACAGACTACCCTCACTTCAGAAATTATGTAGAGCTGAGTTGAACAAAAATACTTTCCAATCTTAACAGATCACTTGGTTCATGAMTTCAGATGGAATTTTAGAAGGCTGTAAAACTTTAAAAGAGTCTCCTGACCATTGTGAGCTGACTTGAAATCAGTAGATCTTAAATTTTCTGGGGAAGCTGACCAGACATTTTAGAGATTATTAATTTGTTTATTCTTCATGATTTGAACATTCTAATATACTTTATGATTAGATGGTATATTATTAAGCTCACAAAATCAAAGACTAGGGCCTCCTTTTTTTTTTTAACAGACTACTTATTTCCATAATGAGTTATTTAATCTTCAGTTTTCTTTAAGCTCAYCCAAAGGGATGTTTATGATCTTCAAAAGAAAGTTTCCTTGTTATATTAAGTAACAGCTAAAACTGAATTCTGATACAGAGGATGAGTTCAGGTTTTAGGGCATTATAAAACAACAGTGAAGTTAATCATCATGATGACCTCAGTTGATTGGATGGCTAACCACCAGAAAGACGGGACTGGTGGATCAGATTTTAGCACATTTTTGCCTTGCAGAATTTTGATTTATTTTGGCAGATAGAAACATTATAGAGCTCTCCTACATATACATATCCTTTAAGTTACCAAAATGAGACATTGATACCATCTCCTCTGCAGTAATGTTTCCTGAAAGAGAGGAGAAATCAAATCAAAGAAACACATTTCTATTAGGAGACAACATATTCGCATCTTTCAGTTCATAATTTCCAAGATAAACARCAAAGATATGAGCAGAGCAGTCTGCTATTCCACATCTGTACTTCATTAAAAGAAATCTTGTCACACAGCATATGAACTGAAGCTGAGATTAATAATATTCTGGCAAAATAATTTCAATCTTGGTTTACTTTTTTCTGATCTTCAAAATAAATAGCATGTGCATCTTTCACATGAAATTATTCAAAAAATTATTCATATTTATTCGTATAAAGTAGGGAAAGAAACAAGTTTGTCTATTTAATTTAGGAAGCATGAAAAGTTTTTGGTTTTTAACACAATAGTTTGCATTCTGTGGCATCAAGATCTTCTGAATAAATGTTAAAATATCTATCTTATGATATTCCATCCATGCAGATACAGAAGATATTAATTATAAAAAACTAAAAACAAAATCAAAGGTTAAAATAACAACAAAACAGATATGTTTGTTCCCAAATTACTGTAAATTTCAGGCATAAGTATGCATAATRTGAAACAGATATTCTTATTTCCTGGTGCAGTCTTATAGCACAAGGAATTTTTAAAATGCACATAGAATAGAATAACTAGAAAATAGTTAGACAAATGTCTTTTGTACAAGAAATTCAGATTGATATGTCTTATTCATTCTGTATCRGATTTTTAAAAAAAATCAAAATTGAAATTCCTCAGAAAAAAAAGGTGGGGGTAGGAGTGAGGGTTGGTGTGAATGCAAATACAAACCATCTTCTCCAAAAAGCAGAACACCTATGAATCAATATCAATAAACAAAATACAATGATGTGGCATTTATTTAAATCAATGTTTTATGAAGAATATTTGGGTGTACAAACAGAATGAGAATATTCTATTTGGAAAGAAATATTTGAAACCAAATGAAAAATAATTCCCCAGTAAAAATTATTTGATTTTTATAGTATTGAAACAAAACAAAAATTATAACTTAAGGCAAAAAAAAATCTCCTTTCAGAGACTGTTCCTATAAAATGCCTTATTTTCAGCAACCCACATATTTGAAAGCCACTTGTTATACCTTTCCTACTACATGTAGTGGAGAATGTTAATCACTGATGTTAMCTCTGATATTCATTGGCAAAGATGCCTTGTGGAGGGTATTGTTCCCTCTTATCTGGTCACTGTTGCTGCATTATTTGTGTGCTTTGCCAGCCCTTTCATGAGGCTGCCCAAAGTCTCAGAATGGGACTGGGAAAACAGCCCAACAAAAGAGAAATGCCAACAGGACTCCTGCAAGTCTCACGGGTAGAAAGCTCTCTGTAAAACCTGATTTTTATCCCATAGTACACATGCAAAATGCAGTCTTCCTGAAGTCAGACTGCCCTTAGTGCTCAAAAATGACAAAGTTCCTTGAGGAGTCTACATTTGTAACACTACAGTTGTCAAACTTTATCAGGTTTTGTACCAGTTAGCCTTCTATATTTTGGTTACAAAGTCTATATAAAATGCACTTGTAAGCTATCTAACAGACATCTGTGCTTGTAAAACATGATATCTCAGGTTCTAATGCACAAAGCAGGCACTGAGACTGACCCAAGTATTTCTTAAGGAAGATGTACTGTCTTTCAAACCARCACATAATATCCTGGTGATCCAAGTATAAGAAACCTTTTAGAGGTTCCACTTCACAAATGTAGTATTGCTTTGCTGCTGTAAAACACCCATAATATCTGAAGTGACTTCTACAGCAAAATTTTTATCACTGTGAGAAATAGGTGTGCTCTTCTGAGGTTCCTCATTACTACATAAAATCCATAATTGCAATCTCATCTCCTTATTTCCTATATATAATGTTTAATAGATTCATCTTTTGCCTGGTCAGTGTTCAGGCACTGTTCTAAGTGAATGAGTGAGTACCTTTATTTGTGGGAGTAAGGGTTTGAAAGGTTTTTTAGCCTTTGCCATTAGCTTTTCTCCAACTATGTTATTGGCAACGCATGAAGTATTATTACTGTTCTTAATGTCTACACTTTTGAGATTGTGAAATAATAATTAAAAAAAAAACTAAAATGAAACAAAGTAAGTTAGGCTGAAGCAGACACTTTAATAATATTTCATAGAAATGTTGAAATGTTGAAGACCCTACAAGACACAATATTATTGGCTGTGATAATGTCACAGAATACCCCAGAGACAATTCACCAGGCTCAACAGCAGCAACAACAAAAATAAACCATGGTATTTAAACATATGGCCTAACTTTAAATGCACATATAATGCCTTTAAATAGTTCAAAAATCCCTAAGTCTATGAGTCAGGCAAATATTAGACATGTGAAATAGATATCACCCTCTGCATACAAGCAATACCTTCTGTACTAGAATCTTTAGGATTTCAGAAAGTCATATGCTCTAGCTGAGGCTGACAGGAAACAGATCTCACTGTCCATACACAGCTGATTCACTGTCAATGAGTAAACATGTACCAGGCACCACTAAGGTAAAATGTACCAAAACCTGAAGGCTGCATCACTATTCATTTTTAAATGAGTGCTGCTTCTCCATCCAGCTCTTCTGAAAATGCCCAGCTTACATAACAGATTATTTCATGAATATTCTTGGAAAAATGAATTAAATAGTCAGTCACAACCTGAGGTACTCCTGAGTATACATAAGAACTGCAGAATTTACCTCAAAATACTCACAAACTTTGAGAGAAGTTGAGCTGGAATCACATCACACTTTCTGAAGGCAATACCTTTATTCCAATAAGGTACAATTTCCTGGTGTCATTGAAAGTGTCACTGATCAAAACAGCTTTCAAGTTCATAAGGGGCCTCTTCCTTCCAAACTGGTATGTGAAATAATTCACTTGTGCTCTCTTTGAAGACTTCATTTTCACAATGAGTAATAGATATGGTCGCAAAGCATCAGTTAAAAGTAGTTAAAATTTATTTTGATTCAGAAAAAATTACCATTTTGAGAGAGAGAATTTCTGTTGTGACTTCTCTCTTCCTACTTTCTTTTCCTCCCACCATCCTCCACATCTACACAGTAAGAGCTATTTGATGATTTTTAGGTTCCCTTTTGTGCAATTATTATGACAGCCTAGCCAAAACATCAAACATTTCCCAAGTGAGAAAAAAAAATCTTTTCTATGGAAAATGGTTGAAGTACTTCCTGGAAATGGCAGTCAGAAACAACAGGGAAAGGGGCAGAAGTGAGTTGAATTCATCTCTTAAAAACCAGGAAGAAGTGGCATTTGTAGAGAATGAGATTGATTGAGCTTTTCCATTCTATTCTACTGACACCTCTCCTGCAGTGTGACTCAGATGATTAAGGCTACGTGCTCAGTCTGTTTTGACAGAGCTTGGATTATCCAGAATCACATGTATTGTGTGTGTATGGGTGAGTGAGAATGACACAGGGAGGAAGGGAAACTGTGGGCATATACAAATGGTGTTTATCTTCCCATTGGTTTCGCAGTATTAGCAAAGAGAATCTTAGAACAATGGAATCATAGAGTGGCCTGGGCAGGCAGTTTTTCTTGTCAAAATTAGTTTTGTGCACTTGCATAGCAATTGAAAGTCTGCTAGTGCATTGACCAGGGCTGACCCAGCCATTCTGTCCACACTGGGAGCCAACAGCTCCTGGTCCCTCTCTAGGTGATTAATGTAACAGTATTAACTAAGAGCTCTGTCTGGTTGCTTTTCAAGAGCAGAAAGAATAACTCAGACACCTCATGTGTGATATGAGATACAGAATATCTGAATAAAATAAAAAAAGACAGGACTACCAGTCTCCACACAGACAAAAATAAGTGTTCTTCCTAATGTCCTGAGAGAAAAAGCACACAATGTGCCCTTCCAGTTTCTCAAAATTCTCCACACACACTCTTGCTTTCTTCCTGTTAACACTGAATCCTTTTATTATTTCTAATGATTCGACAAGTAGATGTAGTTTAATGTCTAGTTTGTTTGTGATGTTTTAATTCTTCGAATTTCTGAAGCTGGATATTTGTGTTGGGTTATTGGTCACTGAAGTAATAAAATATTTTTTTTGCTTGAAACTCGTACAGTGGAAATAAAATGAATGCCAAATAATAAATTATTCTACCCAACTGATGATAAGCTTTTATCATAATAGTGTTGATAATTTAGAACTAGCAAGATGACTTCAATGATGATCATTCTAGATAGCCACTCAGACACATGAATATAGGTATATAAAGCCAGAACTTCATGCACTTTTTCAAACATGTAATCTCATATTTTTTCCCCCAGGTACAAAGTAAGGTAAATTTAATTTATTTAGGTGAGCAAAATTGCCAATAAATCCTTCTGAGATTTTCATATCTATGATTCTGTACATGAAAGATTACTTTATTCTTATAGAATACTACCATCTTGCATTACAGTGTCCCATCTAATAGCCAGGACTGTATCTCTCTCAAATGCAGTGTCTAAAGTTATGTTGATGGTAAAGTGATGAGGTATTTATATATATTCAGGTATTTAGTCTATGTATGTGATTGTCATGATGCATTAATAATCCAGTTCATCTTAGTTCTTTCCCTTGTTAAAAAAGAGTTAAAACAAAATCAAGAGAAAAACATGAGGGTTTTTCTGTTCTTTGAAATTAGTTTGCCAAATATCTGTTAGGAACTATGATATTTCAAAGGTTTCAATCACCTTATTGTATCTTAATTATAAACCCATTGTATCTTATTTATAAACACATTTATTGTGTTTATAAGTCTTTGAGTTTAGCTATTGATGTTCTTTAAGAAAGACAGGACTCTCATATTGAAGCATAGTTTGTAAAGTAAGCACCAASCTCGATAAACAGGCCAATGTGCATTTCGCTGACAGTTTCATGCCTTGTTACATAATGCATGTTTTAAATCTCTGAAAATCAGCATTTTGGACTTGCTAAGAGGTAGAGSAAAATTCCCAACCAAAAAAATCTATATGTTCCTGGGTAAAAGAAGGAATACTGGCCAATCAAAGGCTGTAATATCTGCTTTACTATTAGGAAAATATCAAGAAATTTCAAGAAATTTCAAGAAATTTCAGTTCCAGATTATGGGCTTCTACTAAAGCTAAAAAGCCACTTCTCATTGTCCCTGAAACAGACAAAAAAACTTCAGACTGCTCTGGGTCTTCTTACTCAACTGGGTTAGCCATGGGACTTATGCAAATGCTGTTGAGCAGAGTTATATGGACAAATATGAGATCAATTCTCCCACTTCTGTATTTCCTTCTGTGTAACACATATTTAAGCATGAAAGTAAGATGTCTATGTAAAACCTTTGGTGCTTAGGAAGTCCAGGAAGGGTAGGAGAGATTATTTGGGATGTTTGTTAAGAAAGCAGGCATTCAAATCATGTCTGTAGTGGTGAGAGCAGAGAGGGACCACGTTCTGGTCTACCAGCTAAACCAGCACAGTTCAACTATGAACACATACATCATTTTCCTTTTTCTCCAGAAGATAAAACTGCTTACTGGATGCAATTCTTGGCAAACACCTTTTTCCAGACAATTGCTCAGTACTCTCTGGAAATGTAGGAATTACCACAGGCCAAAGCTGTGAAGGCAGTGTACAGACAGATAGACACCATGAATGTGCCTTGTCTAGGAGTCTATGTAGCCTTACTGGGTAAAACAGAGCAAAAGGTAATCAGAATATTAAAAATATCAGTGTAGGCTATAGACACACTTTAAATCAGCTGCAGGGTAAAGAAAACAAGGAAGGATACAGAGTGGGAGGCATTCATCTGAGAAGAAGATCTCAGGAACAGGTATACTCATGCACTCTTTAGAAATATGGACAATTCAAAAGTAATTTTGAGACAAAGCTGAGGACTTGTAAATCAGAGCAGGAAGATGATGTGTATGAATGGAGATTAGATGCAAAAAAATCTTCATAGAAGCCCACGATTGCATTATTTACTTCTGCTCCTGAATAAACATTTTCTGTCTTGCATCAGTAGACACATGGTTTTGCTCATTTTCTTGTTACCATCTATGGTGGACTGTTCAATATACTTCCTAAAAACTGATTTACACTTTCAAATATGAGTCATAAACCGACTTACTTCTATTAGATCTATTTTATGAAGAGAACATGTCATACTAAACAGGTCTAAGACCAAGAAAGAACCTCTTTGAATGTAAAACTGTTACCAGACCCAGCATTCCTGCCTCCAAAAAATTGACTATGATTGCTAATTGAAAATAGAAAAACTATCGTTGTATTTCACCTCACCTTGAACCCTGAGTTCAGTTTTGGGTATGACAACATAAAATATAAATTTATTAGATAGTATCAAAAGGAGGGCAGCAAAGATGGTGAAGGTCCTTGAGGAGAAGCTGTGTGAGGAGCAGCTGAGTTTACTTGGTCTGTTCATCCTGGAGGAGACTGAGGGGACGCCTCATTGCAGTCACAATTTGCTTGTGAGGGGAAGAGGAGGGGCAGGCACAGATCTCTTCTCTGTGGTGACCTGTGAGAGGAGCCATGGGAACGATCTGAAGCTGTGTCAGAGGAGGTTCAGGTAGGAAAAGGTTCTTCACCCAGAGGGTCATTGAGAACTGGAATGGGGTCCCCAGGGAAGTGGTCACAGCACCAGCCTGACAGAGCTCAGGAAGTGTGTGGACAATGCATACGGTGTGACTTTTGGGGATGGTCCTGAGCAGGACCAAGAGTTGAACTCAATGATCCTTGGTATTTTCCAACTCAGTATATTCTGTGATTTTATGATTTATTGTTGTAAATGTCAGCAAAGCAACTGAAGCAGCAGAAATGTGGTGATGTAATTGACAGTGGGAAAAACACCTTCTGATTAAAAGTTTATCTAAGGAAAAAAGGTACACACATCTCCTGGTCTTCCTTCTCATTAATCATTTACTGTGAATAAGAAACCTTAGTAAGCAATTAAAATTGAATTTTTAATGAAAAAAAACATGTTCCACAGAATGCAGTAGGCAAAAACTGCTATAAAGAGATAATCACAAACCATAGATTAGTAATAAAGGCTTCATTTTATCACCTAGAAACTTAACACATACCTGCCACTGTTGCAAACAATCTAAAATAAAAGCTTGGTGATTCTGGGGCTATTACATTGATATTAATGATACAATTTAGGCTACCATTCATAAAATTATAACCACTGACATGAAACATACTGAGATCAAACAAACTCTCATCTAGATTGGTCATTTCAGGTGTCTTTTTTTTTAGCTTTCTCAGCTTACGAATTTGATCTGTAGTTTCCTTTTCTATTACATCATTCCTAGAAAGAATGAAAATGATGAGGTGACTATATTGGTTTTCAATCTATGTTTAATGAAAAGTAGTTTCCAGGATTTTCAGACCAATAAAAAACACAAAAAAGGATTAGTTTTCTTTTGTTATGTAACAACCTAGATAGCAAGCATCTAGACAGTAAATAATGTACTCCAAGACAGTTAAGTGGAAAATAAAATGGGCAACCAGGAAATTTCTCTGTACTCAGCCACACAGGTTTTTTATCACCTTTGTAGCCTGGTGTCCAACCTAATTTTACATTAAACATTTCCACGTCCAARAGAGCTTAATACTAATGACAAACATCATTGTTTAGAAGACAAAAGGTAGCAAAAATTAAAATCAGCATGTATATTTTACTTCTCTGTTTAAATGGTGACAATAATTGCAATAATCACAAGTCTTGCAGCCACRGCCAGGCAGCATCAGATGAGAGCATCTTTAAAGTGTTCCTTTTAGTACCAAAATGTAGACGTAGGTTTTCACTGTGGCAGATTTATCCCCTAGTCTGCCGTTGCCGGTGTTCAGGTACTCTAATGTGTGTTTTAATGCTGTGGACTGGATAAGGTTTTATTTGAAGGGAAGCAGCACCATCTATTGCAACCTCATAGCTTAGCTCTAGATGGTATAAAGACAGGCTTGGCCTGAGCCCAGCTTTCAACTCTTTCTTGTAGGCACTTTTATAAATTTGTCCTTGTCCAGCTTCAAATGAGATTAGAATCTCACTTGATGAGATTTGGTGGTGCAGGGACAGGGCTGTGTTCCATGCATGCACATGTCTAATAAAAAGTCACATCTAAGAAACATAACTGTTTACAAACTAAKATAATAAAATAGTATAAGCCTAGTCCTAAATAACCGTTGCTTTTAAATGACTTTGCTGGAGTTTTCATTTCTGAAGTGGGAGGACAGTCAAAAGTTAAGAGCATATTTTACCCAGGTGATATTCTCTCAAAATTTTCTTCCAAAAGCAGCATTAATGTAGGTGTGCAGTACAGTATGTTCTTCTAATAATGACAGTGCTATTGTCATCCATCTATATTTCTGGTTCTTCTCTTTTTTCCAGACTGTCTACAAAGCCTGGCTCTGTTCCCAGTATTTTGAAGTCACACAGTTTCACTGCAGCAACAGAATTCCTTGCAAGCAATACTGTTTGGAGGTTCAAACGAGGTGTCCCTTTATATTACCAGACAATGATGATGTCATCTATGGAGGACTATCAAGTTTCATCTGTACAGGTATAGTACAGAAAAACCAATTCCACTTGTTTTCATAAGTCTAAATGTCATGGATTTAACTCTGAGACCCTAAAGATATTCCACATCAGAAAGATTTCTTGGAGGTGCTAGGATTTGAGCTCAGATCTAGTAATGCACAGTTTTGATATAGCCTGCCAGTCATCAGCTTTAAAAAACAAGATTTCTAGAAAAAAATTATTCTTCTTATTTTTTACACTTAATAATTTGGTGGAGGATTTATTTTTACTTCATGTCATGCAATACTCAGAGGTTGCATGTCATGCAATATTCAGAAAAAAAAAGGGAAAAACTGGATCCAGTTTTAGCATATTCACCTTTGTTTGCCTGCATTCTTATGCCAGATGAATCAAGAACCTCAAGCACAGCATTCAAAATTGTGCAGCAGCTCTCAGAAAGCGTTTAATAAAACATCTTYCACTAGTGAAAAAATTTAAGAATCAGTTGTTCACCTGTGAAGAACTTTCTTTGATTTTTGGTTGTTTCCTATTGAGTCTGGTTACATTTTATGAATATTTTTTTAATTTTAGATGATATTGGTAATGTATATCTCGTGTACCACAGATACCTTTTGCAGGAATGGATGGGAGTTATCCACACAAAATTTCAGCTTATACCAATATTATCTTCAGACTTATGGTGCCTAGACTATCTGAGAATCTTGAAGATATTCAGGCAACTTATTCCCAGTAAATTCATAAAAAAGGACTTTCAACACTTAAATCATTTGACACCATCGTCCAAATATCAGAAATTAAACTGTCTTCACCTCTAAATTAGGGCTCCACTGGAAATCTTGATAGTAAATAAGTTGTCTAAGGTAAGCTACTTAAAACTAGAGTCAAATATAAGAATCCATAAGTGTTATATACCATCTTAGATGCAGGCATAAGGATTATGGCAATTCACTTCATCTTGTACCCTGTGTTTAGATTTAAGGTGATTCTGGTAGCAAGGCTTTTACTGGAATTTTTTTCTCTTGGAAATTAAATCTATTGCACAAAATCATCCATCATCCATCCACATACAAAAGAAAATATAACAAAAAGAAAATATAACAAAAAGTGAGCTGAGTTACAATTTTGAATCATCAATAAGGTTCTTACCACTTCAATGCATTTTTTAAAAATTAATAGCCTTCCAATATATATATGCAGTAAGCAAATGAGCATTATTTTCCGGTTTAAGGTAGTATGGTACGAGTGAGAGACTTAGGAAAATTTTATTTACCACAAGTACACAATCTATATGTTCACATATATGTACACAGACACGTACACAATGGCAAGAAACCAAACCAACAGCAGACAAAATCTTGGCATGTATTTCAGAAAATCTGTTAGGAAATACACATCCATCTCTTCATTTTCCTAGTATAACTCATAATCTGAATTCCTTCCTAAAACACACAAAATAGATGATTTTGAAAAGATTACTGACATCTCTGAGTCTGGGATGAAAAAGCAGCTTTAGGGGAGGATTAAACTCATTTTGTTGCAGGTATTATTAATGTGGATATCTACACATGAACTCTGTGACTAAGCTCTGCCTAGAGTCTGGGTGYAGTCAGTAGAGCTGAGAGCCTTTTAACTCACCCTGAGCAGGCACCTGCCCCTGACGAGAGGGCTTGCTCACATCACTGGCTGCGCTCTATTGCTGTAGCTGCTGTTAAACCAGGGTCTATTACAGACACTTAAAATCAGGGYGACCTAAATCTCATCTCAGCTGTGCACTAACAAATATTTGGTTGAACTTTTTTTCCTTTCAAGGCCAAACCCAGCAGCAGCAGAGCAGAGCTTGTGTTCACAGACCCACAGGAGTCAGTATGCTGACCCTAGAGGGTTGTGTGCRAGGGAAGATGTTGAGGACAGGTATGAGGCAGCAATTCAAATTCYGTCTGGAATACAGACCCATTTTCACCCTTATTAAGCAGCAGCTCACTGTAAGAGTGCTTCCTGCCACTAAACAATGAAAAATTAGACTTTAATCTGCTACAGGAATAAAGAATTATACCTCTCTGCMGCTTAATGAAAACAGATTTATTTCATGCAAAGTACAGTGAGCTCAACAGCAGACAAAACACTCTACCTCAGCATAGCTTGTGATAGATAACTTGAAATCCTTTCAAAGAAAAAACAGCTCAAAGAAGGTCACCTGTGTCTTGAGGGACATCTCCTACTGCACTTTTTGTGTTTCTGTCTGRTATACACCTTCTGAGATTTCTAATTATTGATCTGTTTCTTCRTTAGAAAAACACAAAATAATAAGGTGAAAAGGTATTCTTATTTAATATTTAGAYGTCAAGTAACAAGAGAAGTTATACAAGGGATAGCTGATTTTATTTGGCATTGACTACAGTCCAGAGCTCAGGATGAACACAAAAACGTTACCTGTAATTTTCCAATTGCAGACAGGTAGAGGTTGGTGTGGGTCCATAGCCCCTGCTGGGAGGTGCCCTGGCAGTGGGAGCTGCCACCTCCCCTTTCAATCCTGTCCTACCACAGCAGTAAGAGCACAGAGATCTGCTGGAGATGAGTGCATGGCAGCACTGGTGGACAACAGGGAACCCACAAAATATTTTTTTTCTTTCAGGCCAGGACTTTTTGTGGTGTTGGGGCCTGAAAAAAAAAAAAAAAAACCTGAAAAAAAAAAAAAAAAAAAAAAAAAAAAATCAAACCTGGAGGCTGTAAAAGGATATRATAACAAGGGCTTTACCCTTCCTTGGAAGGTCCTCATGATGAGAAAATAGCATGGAACTGGCTATTTTTCCCCAATAAATACTGCAGTCATTGTTATATTTGTAATTCAGTTTAAAAGAAAATAAAGTGTGGTTTATAATGTGGATTAATTACAAGTTATTGGAAATTCCTGAAGACTTCATATAGTAAGTAACAAGTGTTCTAGCCTGAGAATGTCTAACTTGATCRCCTCCAAAGAAAGCCTATAATAGGAAGGGAAGAAGGCATGTTACCCACATTTTGCATCACCAGAACTCATCTTTTGTAGAAATGTATATGAGGGTGTGGAACAACTGCAGCGCAAGAGAAAGTACTTGAGAGATTAATCAAAACAATCAAAATCACAGTGTGGTTCTGATTGTGGAAATATGCAGTTAGGCAGAAAGAATTTAGTGTTCCCTTCTTGCCYGCTGTCTTCCAGGACATAGAAGGAAAAAAGTTGATCCTTCCATTTGGTGCTGTGCTGTAACCTGCTGGTTTTCAGAGTCATTAAAACTGAATGATTACTTTCAGTTTAGACCTTTGGAGTTCATATCCATASAAGTAAAGTTTCCAGAGGTTTCATCCAATGTTTCTTTTTACAGCTCAGCTGTCTTGAACTGTCCATGCAAACCAAAATCTCATTTGAGGAAGATAACAATAGTTTTCAGGTATACATGGAAAATTACAGTGAATTAGTCCCATGCAAAATTCCAGGTCAAGGTTTTTAACTGTAACTTCTAAGAAAACAGTGTTCATACCGGCARGATTGTTTTCTATTGTGAATGTAGTCATCTCTTCCTTAACTAAATGGGCAACAGCACCATACTACCCCATGCCARCCATTGATGCACATTTGGTCTACAAAGTTAGGCTAGAGCGAGAGTGGGGAAAAATCCCTTCAGAGGCATTTAGGGTTGACATGACATAGATATTCAGTACCAGCTGCTTGATTGAATAGATCTTCTCATATTCCCAAAAATTACATGTTAATACAGCCTGTTCTGACTGTTTATAAAAACTGCTGTCCATGTGCCAATTCTGGACCAATTTAGAGTGCAGACTTAGGGCTAATTGTGCCCTAAGGGCTTTCTTTGAAATTACCATGACTTATGATCCCTTTGTGCCCTGTGGCATAGCAGGGCCATCACCCAGCATCAAATCTCAGGCCAGGAATCCCAGCCACATACTCACTCTCTTTATCTGTACAATAGATGTCATGGCATTTAATGGAGAAGGAGAGTTCCTCTTTRAAGGAAAGGAAGAGAATGTAGTGAGCAGCAATAAGGCAGAGATGTGCTGGATCAACTTCTTCCAAAATTAGCATGGCACTCTTTAGTACTTCCTAAGAGCAGTGCCATCAGAACAAGTTTTCTGCCATCAAGAGGAGAATCAAATTTGTCTATTCTGTGTTGAACAGACTTGTGATGCTTTTCAGTAAGTGTTGAACAGACTTCTGATACTTATTCCTACAGAAGGAGAAAGTCAAGGGAGAGAAGAGGTAAGTAGACAGGTGATTCAGGTACTTTAAATCACTAAGATCTTTCAGTTCATATTAATTTAGACTCCTAATTTTATGTGTTCTGATTAACCTCTCAGTTGTTTGGAACACAGTGTGAACCAATTTTTGGCAAATAACAGTAACATATGTTTATGTGATCCATGCAAAGTAACACATGGAAACTCCACCTCCTTTAGACTAAAGAATTCACTGGAAATAACGTTGTCAGTCATGCTTCATAGCACACAATAATGTTTCTAAAGACATAGTGAGAATTATTACAGAGAATTCTCATCAATCTGTAGAAGTTTGATGACTAGCAAAGCTCAGCAAAAGTATTAGAAGAAATTCTGTAAACTGCAGCCTCCTCTCAGAAGGGGCAGATGTATGACTGGGTTTCACCAACAGGTTTGGCTATAGTGTGTCTCTTTCAAAACAGATGCCCTGATTTCAGTGAAATTTGAAAAGCAATTTCCTTGAGAAAATGTGATACATAGAAAGGAATGTAATCTATCTATTTCGTAGAACAATTCAAGAAGAGAAAATCACTCTGAATTCAATCTGCTTTATGTTGTTCTTGGCAAATTCAAAAAATCCATATATTTGATCAAAATTCTTTCTCTAAAAATTTCTTATAATAATGTGTCATTTACCTCCTGCCTGCATCTCTTAATAGGTCCTAAAATATCAAAATATTAAGCTAATACAGACAGCAGGATAAATCCCTTTTATGTTTGATAAGCATGGTTTAAATCATYACTAGCCATGGATCTGCTTACTGGGAAAATTTGACATGGTTTTTTCAGTAAATTTTCAGCAAAATCTGTCAAMTAAATAGCTCATCCTTTTGAGTCTAATGTTCTTCTAGTCTTGAGAATTGGGGCTTTCCCATGAATGAGGTCCCATATCATGATAGATTTATTAGCTGTAGATATTCTCCTATAATAATGACCCAGATAATTTACTTATTGATATCCCTAAAATTTCTATGGTGACACAGCCCTTAGATATGTATAACCCTCTCCTATCACATCACAATAGTACATCCTTTTGGTCAAAGATTCTGCATACAGAAGCAAAACTGGAGAGGGACTGGAGAAAGACAAATGCTTTCTAGAAGCAAGTTTTCCTGTATCTCAAAAGTGTAGAGGTAAAAATCTTCATTATATAATTTTGAGAGTCAGCTGTTAATTCATCTTTCTGACTTGCAGCAGCTCAGTTTTAGAAGGGTAACACTGATTTACACCAGCAGCAGGAAATTAGGCCTATGCATAATTTATTTCATTATACATATATAATGAAGAAACACTATGAATTCTTATTGGACATGGGCACATACACATGAGAAAATGTTCATGAGTCGACTATCTGAAATAATAACCAACACATAGTGATAAAAATATCTTAAAACACAACAACACATATCTCCAAGCCAGATCTCCTCTGACAATTGGAATTGAGTAATAGAAGTTAACCTTTTCAAAAGAGCTGAACAGTCTTATTCATCAGCTTAAGAATAATCTGTTTGAATAAAGAATAATTTATTTATCTTCAATATTCTTCTACACATAATTTTGTTTCACTTTTTTGTAATGTAAAAGGTATAAAATACATGTCTAATCATCATGATGTGACACAGACACAGCAATTTAGAAAATGAGAAGACCATCTGGATAAGATCAAAAAGTTCTGGCTTCCAGATCAGTTGTACGAAAGCAGTGAAATCTAGTCATATAATATCTAATGTGTTCTCTTCACTTCCGTAGTTGGAAAATGTTAATACTGAAATCTCAGAAATAATTCCTCAGAAACAGAAATGCCATRCAGAGTGCTGGCATTCACTGATACAATGATGTCAGTGCTGGATGGATCACYCTTGGCAGACACTATTTACTTTGGGCTTCACAGTAAAATGGAGTATTCAAAACTTCTGGTATACTACATCCACTTATCTTGTTTCAAGGTCTTTTCTTCAAGCTCAGGAAGCTTCATATACCTCTCAAAAATAATCAGGAATCTCTGTGAAAAATGAACACAGGTTAGGGTTCTGCAGAAAGCAAAAGAGGAAAAAGCAYAACATATCATAAGATCTGATTTGTTTCTGTGG
The DNA here is from genome assembly GCA_014549065.1 of Cardinalis cardinalis. Lineage (NCBI taxonomy): Eukaryota > Metazoa > Chordata > Aves > Passeriformes > Cardinalidae > Cardinalis > Cardinalis cardinalis. The sequence goes on from JACDOX010000018.1 coordinate 7,050,189, forward strand.
CTTCCCAAATACTTTTCCAGCAATGACAACACATATATCAAACCGACTAGTTTCCCATAATGCAGAATATTATGACTCCATAACTCTTTATCTACAAATAAACCAAGAAGACAAGTCAGACCACCTGCTGCAGATTCAAATTCAGCCACAAGTGCCACACATCCTGACAGTGCTGAGGAGAGTCATAGGAATGCAACCACTGCTCTTACAGGCTGTTTCCTGCAACTGCTCAGGCAGAAACCGCAGCAGTCTCTGAGTTAGATGGTGTTCTAGCTGATCAGTAGACCACGTCTTTGTGATTTCAATTTTTGTGTAAGAACTTTTTTTGGCTTTGCTGCTTTTACCCCAAGGCACATTCTATAAAGTGAATATGGTATTCATGCTGTCACTCCTTTTTCTTTCAGTCTGATTCAGCTAGGCAGGACTTACAGGATTTCTCTCTCATGTCTTCATTAACAGCCTCAGTGGAACCAGTAGCCTTGATACTTGCATCAGCATTAGTAACATGCAGTCCCTACAGATGTAACTTCTGTGCTGATCAGCAAAATGTTATTTTCATGTGGAAAAAACCTATCTGATTACAAAGAAAAGAGAGAGCTTTTGCATGACCTTTGTGAGTGATAGTGTATCTGTCTGGAGAATGATTTGAAATCAAAAAGTCTCTTGGCAAATTCTAGATCCTTGATTATAATAAAGGTTCAAGTACCTCCGTTTGGACTAAGTTTTCTGCTGGTGGAATATAGCTGAATGCTGGGAAAAGTTGGGAAATGAAGACACAGAACTGAGAATTTTAAGTGAAAAGCACTTAAAAAAAWTTAAGTCAAGCCAGCAACAGCTGACCCATCAGCCTCAGAAATACAGTAGCCAAACATCCAATTAATATAAAATAGTGATGTCTACAAACAGCTATAAGGACAAGTGAGGAAGGGGGAAGCCTTGATAGTTTGGTGGGTACAGATATTGTTTTTATTTCTTATACCTATGTATTTAATATTTAAACAAAAATACCAGTCAAACAAAAGGGAAAGAAGCAAATGCACAGGCAGTGGAAGCAAGGAGAGGTAACCCTGGAAAAGGATAGAGATGAAATCAGATTATGTAGGGATGGGGCAAGGAAGGTCAAGAGGAAGCTGAAACTGAACTTGTAAAGGCATGCAAAGAATGGAAAAAAAAGGGCTTTTTTACATATATTAGCAAGGAAAGGAAGGCCAAAGAAGGCGTATCCCTATAAACATTGTTGGAAAACTGATAACAATGGATGAGGAGGAGGCTGAGGTGCTCAAAAACAGTTTTGCCTCAGTCTTGAATGGCAACCTCTCTTCCTATGTCTTTTAACTGGACTGACAGCAGGATGTGGACTGGATCTATAGCCCCTCCCACTGTGAGTAAAGATCAGGCTCACGCTCTCCTGAGGAACATGAACGTACACAAGTCTATGAGACCCAATGAGTTACATCCCAAGAGACCCAAGGGAATTGGCTGATGTAGTTGYTAAGCCACATTCCATGATATTTGAAAAGTCATAGCAATCAAGTCAAGTTCCAGGCGACTGAAACATGGGCAACATTGAACCCATCTTTAAAAAGGGTAAGAGTTGATAGGTCAAGGAAKAGGCTGGGAAATACAAACCTGTCAGACTCACCTCTGTGGCTGGGAAGATCATGCAACAGATCCTGTGCTAGAAGCTGTGCCAAGGCACATGGAGAACAGGGAGGTGGTTTGAGACAGTCAATGTGGCTTCAACAAGGGCCAGTCCTGTCTCACCAACTGAGCAGTCTTCTACAATGAAGTGTTATTTAATATCTTTCTCAATGGAGAGATCAAGTTGCCCCTTAGTAAATTTGCAGATGAGAGGACTGAAATTTACAGGACACTGAAGGATGGGATGCCATCCAGAGAGACCTAGGCAAGCTCAAGAAGTGGGCCCGTGGGAATCCCATGAGGATTAACAAGGCAACCCCTGATGTAAAAACTGRCTGGGGATGAACAGATCAAGAGCAGCCTTGCTCAGAAGGACTTGAGAGTTCTGGGGGATGGGAGGCTGGACATGATCCAGCCATGGGCACTCACGGCTCAGAAAGCCAGAAGTGTCCTGGACTGCGTCAAAAGCAGTGTGGCCAGCAGGGCAAAGGAGGTGACACTGCCCCTCTACTTTGCTCTGATGATGTCTCACACGGAACACTGCATCCAGCTCTGGGGTCCTCAGTACAAGAGGGACATCAACCTATTGAAACAAGTGCAGAGGAGGGACACCAAGATGATTAGAGGAATGGAGTGCTTTTCCTATGAGAAAAGACTAAGAGAATTGTGATTTTTCACTCTGGAAAAGAAAAGGCTTTGGCTGCTCTAATTATTGCCTTCCAGTATTTGAAGTGAGCCTGCAAGAAAGATGGAGAAAAACTTTTTTTTTTAAATAGTGAGTGGTGATAGGACAAGGGGGAATGGTTTCAAACTGAAAGAGTAGGTTTAGATTAAATATTAGGAAGGAATTTTAGGAAGAAATTCTTTACTGTGAGGGTGGTGAGGAACTGAAACAGGTTGCCCAGAGAAGCTGTGGAGTCCACATCCCTGGAAGTGTTCAAGGCCAAGTTGGGTGGGGCTTTGAGCAACCTGGTGAAAGGTATCCCTGCACACAGCAGGAAGACTGGAACTAGATGATCTTTAAGGTGCCCTCCAACCCAAGCCATTCTATGATTTTATGAATAGTTTGATAAAAGAACAAACTGTTTTTTCCTCCTTGATTTTCCAAGGAGATGCAGCCAGCTTACCTGGATTTCTAGTTAAGCCACATATTTATAAACCTCTGACTTAATAGCCAGACTAATTAGATCCAAGGGGCAAAACTTATATTTGTGGCTGCAAACAAGTATGTGGTGAAGAATATGTATTGTGTTCAGTACAAAAGGTTTTACTGAATTTATCTAAATCTTCTATACAGTCATATGAATAGAGGCCTGTAGTTAATTGTTTATTTAATATGCAACTGCAAATTCAAAACCTAAATTCAATTGCTGAATTGAAATAAAGAGGAAATGCAATTTTACATTAAAGAACATGTTCAATTCATCTTTGAATGTAGAGTTGTCATCAATTTATTTATGATTCAGTAAGTGCATATGGACTATTTAAATACCTTTGATTGCCAACTTATATACATAGCTTTGATTTCATAGGAAGTCTGGGTTTTCCAGTAACAAGAAAGGCAGAAAAAATAGTTTGAAAAGTAAACAAGCCTCAGTGGGATCAAAGCATTAACCATTCTCTGTGTCTCTTCAATTACTACAATCGTTTGAGAAGCTGCAGTTCACAGAACAAATCATAATTCCCTGCTTTGGGAAGCATTGCCTGTATGTTGCAATGTTTAAAAACAGACTTATGCACAAAAGATGGATCTCAGAAAATAAGAGATTTTATTATACTTTCAATGAAAAATTGTCCAGAAGTTCCCAAATACAATAGAATTTCTTTTTAAAAAAGTGATCCTTTCAGCCATGATCTAGAGTGAGAATAAATAATTTTCAACTTTGGAATACTGCATTAAGTTTCWGACTATAGAAGTGGAAAAATTGGTCAGGTTTAGCATAGGATAAACTCTGAATTTACAGAACAAGAAACAAGTTGCTGTCATTCCTGTATCTTTAAAAACTTGGTTAAATCCAAAAACAAATGCAGATATAGCTTAGCAGAAAATTGTGTCAACTATGTAAAAATCTGTCAACCTAGGCATCTTAACATTCTTGGCATACTTAACACTTTTTTTTTATGGAAATAGGAACAAAAGCATTCAGGTTTATGATATTTTAAGGTATACTGCTTTTCCTTACAGATTATTCACCAAGTGCAAGGAATCTGTTGCCTGGACCTCAGACTTAATGTTRCACCTAAATTGATTTTTGAAAGTAATATTGTTGTTGTGATATTTTGGAGAAAATGTAATTCTTGTTCTAAAAAAAAGCTGCTTTCAAGATGACTATCCTAATATTTCATCACAGATAGATTTCTTTTCCTAGAAAAACCTAGTTCTACCATAGAGTATATTATTTACTGCAGAATTTAATCTAAGATCAGTTTAAACAGAGAAAAGGTGTTTGTCCATTATGTTAGACATTCTTGCATTTGAATACTAGTTAAATAGCCAAATTTGTTTAATTTAGCAGAGGAAAAGGTATGTGAGAAGCAAACAGAACACTCTGGTTATGTTAATCTGCTACATATTAATGCAGACAACACTGAGAATTTCAAAAAATATACAGTTCCTCTTAGTGTTCAAAAAGTCATAATCAGATCATTTGAACTCAGTAAAATTCAAAGGCAAAAATGGCCTATCTGTATAATCAGAAACTTCAAGAGATCAAATCATTGTGTGGCAAGAACAGATTTTTTTTTTACCTCTGGGCTATGTTGAAGGCAATATCCAGCTGGAAGAACTCAGATGAATTAGGATAAACAAATAGGTTCTGAACATCTCTGTTTGAAAGCTGTTCCTGTGATACAGCTTAATTTACATAGGTTTAAAAATTAAAATAGCCAATATCATCAGTGCATCATTATTTGTTATTTAATGTCCGTCGTTATGTGGTCACATACTGAAAGAAAAATTTTGAAGTCCAAATTTTGTGGAAACATCCAGGTTAACTAGATCCTGCTTCCTGTTAGATGATGCATATTCCTTCAACATTTATAATTATACATAATTATAGGATTTCTGAGGGCCTCAGTCTCACCCAAAGATATGGATTCAACAGATTAGACTAAATGTCAGCTGTTCCTCCCAGCTACTACTTCTGCCAATCCTTGTGCCTGGTATTTATTTTTGTTTTGTGTTTACCCTACAGGGCTCTATGAAAACTATCCAACCAATGCAGAACCAGAATGCTGTGATGTCAGATGGGGACTATTATCAGATCATCAACCCAAAGGGACTATAAAAACAAGTGGCTCAACAATGTGTCACAGGACATCGCTCACAGTTTCATCAGCATCAAGACTGTGTAACAGCAGACTTAAACTGTGTGTTCTTGTATTAATTCTCTTACATACAGTACTTACAGTCTCAGCAGCACAGAACTCAACAGGACTGGGCTTTGGAAGCATAACAACTTTGGAAGATAATTCAACCAATGAGGAATAAAAGAAAGGATTCATCTTACATGATACAAACACAACAGGCCCAAATTACTACAGTCAAAAATAGCAAGGACTGAGTGCTTTACCCTCAGAGCTCTTCTTGAATGACCTTTTGGGTAAAATGAAAAGAATGGGCCACTACCTAAACAACAAGGACACACAAATGCAGCTTTTTATTGACTAAAAGGCTGTTTGGTGACTTAACTTTCTCACACCATTTTATACACTGTGTTTTAATGTTTGGAGTTTCTTTTTGTTTGTTTGTTTTTTGCACTTGTTAATACAGGATTTTATTTTTGGGACAGTTTCTCAAAGCTAAATTAAGTCTTTTCTCTGTCGATATATTTCTAGTCATTGTGTGTGTTCATCTGATAGTTCTGTCTTTTATGTCCTGTCAGTTTCTATTAGAGGAATGACTGCTATGATTTCATGACATAGC
>JACDOX010000018.1:7055799-7099256 GCA_014549065.1 Cardinalis cardinalis
CAAAAAAACCCAAAAAAGCCCACAAAACACCCCGACAAAAATCCACAAAAAGGACAACAAAACAAATTTAACCAAAAAAGAGAAAAGAATAAGAAAAAGAAAAGAAAAAAAAAAAGCAACCATGAAAAGGACCCCAAACAAACCTTACTGTCCTCTTATCCATGGGAACCATTCATCTCCTTTCCCTTTCCCATCTACCGTCACAGACAACATACATTTGCTTCTGTCTGTGTAATCACAATGAATGGGTACACAATTCCAGTGTGCCTCTGCCACTGTTGCACAAAACAGTTGACTGAGCAAACCCAAAAGGAGCATGAAGAGGGTTCCTTTTAGCTGAACAAGCAAGTGCTCTCCTTACAAGGTGGGATCGGACAGTTAAAAAGTATAAAGAAATATATAACAAACTGTTGCTCCAATACCTGTTTTGAAGAAGTCCAGTCCTTTCTCACTGGTCAGTTGAACAGGAGCAGCCTTTTCTAGATATGTTAAGTAAAACCAGTTATGCTCAGCAAGTTGGATAGTTGGGAAGCCTTCATATTGGAGGTGAAGGATTGACATTCATTGTGAATCATGTTTTGAGTTCTCCTGCTGTCACATAACCAGCAGATTTCCATAGAAAATGGGAGCCAAGAACTTCCAAAATTCAACTCTTTTTTCACAACTGAATTACACTAGAAGTCTTTTAACATCTACAATACAAATTATCTCCTTGGTTTGATTCCATTGTTTTTCTATTACCAACATGTTGTTGAAAGTAACTAGTTTATTAAGGATGCACAAGAATGTGTTAGCACAGATAAAGAAACTATTTTTTTTTAAATATATAGGACAACCGTTTTCATAAATGTGCAATAAAAACAGTAAATATATACTAGGATATGAGTAGTCAAGAGAAAAGATTGTAATATGCTGGTTTTTCATTGTTTGGGGTGGTTTTGAATTTGTTTACTTTTATTTTTTGTGGGAACATTTCACCTGCTGAGTGTATGAGAATTTGCTTTTTAAAAAGGCTTTTTAGAGTTTACAGTAGAATCAATGGAAGGAAAAGTTAATAAGGGCTGTTTTTAAAAACTTTACATTCCTTCCTATTCTCTAACTACACTTGGGAAGTGCACTTTAGAGATGTTTGCTGTGTAGCTGGGAAATGAAGGAAAACTATAGAAAATGTTCTCTTAGGAAATAAAATATAGTTACCTACTTTCTAGCTATGAAATACCCCTTGATAAATATTAATGTTGTAAGAACATTTAATCACTGGTGCATAATGCGTTTTTGTATACAATTTACGGTCTGTTAAATTCTGGAGAAAAACAAAAAGAAGATAACCATGCTGCTTAAGCGGTTCAAGATGCACATGTTAAGCTGCGAAGCTCAAACATTTTGCAAGAATATTTGTTTTGATAGTGTTTTGCTACAACCTGGACTGAGGAGCCTAAAATGATCTGTGCAAATACGACAGCAACAAAAAGCACCAGCTAATGCAAAATTCTTCAGCACTGTTTGTTTCTATAATTCCTCCCTTCCCTTCCTTGCACATGCTATATTTTGTTCAATAAAACATGGTGCTTTTTTATTTATTTTCTTTTCTTTTAGAGGCACATGTATTAATTACAGTGAATTGATGCAAAATTGGGGGAAAATGTAGAAATGCAAAAGAAAAAGCCTTAACTAATGGTAGAATGTAGACTTTTGAAGGACAGAAATGTTACTGAAAAGTGATGGAGCAATAACTGGGCAGTGCTCTGGTACTGTACAACAGCTGATAAGTCACACTACTGAGAAAGCTCTTACTAGGTGAGCTCTTGTTCAACTGACCTCTTAATTCTAGTAAGTGTACATGGTCAGTAAACAGTTTGTTATAACCTTTATCTACCTCTGCTGTGCAAAGGCCATCCAACATCCATTCCTGTGATGTTCCTCATGGTTTTTTGTTCACACCATTACTCACTGTCATCTATTTTTACACTGTACCAATACAGTACTTAGTCTGGTTCATCTCGATTGAATTGGCACCTGAAGAAGAGTTTTTATTATTTCTCTTCTGCTTCATGATGAATTAATGTAGAGATCTATATTTAAAGTATTTTATTTCTTCTTTTCTGCTCTTTTTCATTCTTCATCCCTTATTTTTCTATAAAAATGTTTTCAAGTGGTGTCAGTGAAAAATGACTCCTCCACTGCTTGGCTACACTCAGTCATGTGTCATACAATATGAGAGAGACAGGAGGAAAAACAGTGACAACAACATCACATACATAATGTAGCCTAATTAAACTTGGGGAAAATGAAGCAGAAAACAATTACAGACTTTCAATTACAAATACAAGATGTAATAAATTCATCCCCCACTCCCTACCTGGAGTTAGTGCCTGCAGTTCAATGGTCTGTGAATTTTCTCTGTCATCTTTTTGAGGTCAATTTCTTTAATTTCTGAAACAAAGAGTCATGTTGCAGTTGAGTACTGCTGGGGTATCTGTTGCCATTTTTACTCTAGCAGTGTGGTAAGAAGCTTCTCTTGGTGGTACCTGGGACATCAGGAGTAGACAAAGACTCTTCTATGAAGTTAAGCAACATGTAATCATGTATGATGCAAAATTCCATCCCATCCATTCTTCATTCGTAATAGTTTTCCTGGCACAAACTTAAGCATGCTTGATATTGTGCACATATTACTTTTTTTCAGAATAAATTTGCATCTTGCCACTGCTATAACTGCCATCTTGTTCCATTTCTCCTTGTACTGTATGCCTAATACATACATGATAAAGAGCTGGCTTAACAAAGAAGTAACACTAAAATCTTACTGCAAATGACTGAAGAGAAGAAAAAGAAAAAAAAGAATATTTATTTTATGATCATATGGAAGAAATTAATTTCCCATGTCTTTTATCGTCTTATTTTCTGCACTAGGGAAAATGCAGATTTTGTGCAATATGTTAATACTGCTAAGCCAAATGTCATATAACATAACCAGAGCTATATGTTATTCCTAATTGCATTTGCATTCAGTAATACAGTATATTGTTGCTTTTCTTTCATTAAAGAGACAGTATCTTTTTTTCTTTTTTTAATATAGCAGGTGAAGTCTGTGCTTCTGCACGCACACCATAATTTAAAGACAAAAAAACCCCAAAATGTTAGGATGAAGTTTTAGTTCTATAAATGATGAAACCAAGCCATCAGCTGCCAAAGAATCTGTTGAACAGTAGTTACAAACAAAACAAAGATATTTCTCTTTGAGAGATAAAAATAATTTAATTCTCCATGATTAAAGAAGAAAAAGTAAAAGAATGAGAGATGTATTTCAAAGAGCAGAGAGAGCAGGTGTCATCTGATACACATTGTGACTTTCAGCTTATATAGTTATACTCTTCTATTAAAGAGTGAGGGACAAAGCATTGTCTTCTGCTCTCTCTGTATTTATGATAATGAATGTCCTTTCTGCAAGCGTTGCCTGTCTGCACAGAAGATACCTGCCTACCATGAGAGCTGAAGGTAGCACATGCGCACCAATTTACGCAGTGAAAACTGTCTTGAGTGACTATCCAAAGCACAAGCAAAACTCATTTGTGGAGTAGACCTAGTTTTTAGGAAAATTCAAGATACATGTGAAGACTCACTTAAGCAAGGGGTCTGTGAAGGTGCCTGGTCCTTACTTCAGCTTTCACAGAATGTCCTATCAGTGCCACAGCCCCATGATAAGCCCTGCTCAGGCAGGCCTCCCRCTGGGCTCAGAGTCATGCCGACTTCAGTGAGCCTTGGTACAGGTAAAGGCATGCATCCACAAAAGATTCATGGTAGCAAGTATGTCTCAATTTGCTATCCCATAATCTTTACTCAGGAATCGTTCATGGGCATAGTGCATAAGCAGAAGATCTCTGAGTTCAGCCCTAGCCAAGTCTTGACAAGAGATTTGCAAAAGCATATTAATGGTGAATGGTCCCTTTTTATTATTACTGTCTACTCATATTAGTTTGGTGAAGGAGTGGCTTCCAAATTTAACTACAAGTATGGAGGACAAAATACCAGAAACTTTGTCTTTGTGGAGAAGAAATTAAATAGCTTTGTGAGGTAAAAAAGACACTTTGTCATTTTTCAGCAGCTGTCAGCAGTCTTTTAGAAAAGCTTGAGAAAATAATATGTTTAGTTCTGAGTATGATAATTCTCATTAAAGCTAGATGTTTTTGTGAGAAATAGGACTGGATCACAAACCACCTCAACTGAGGGATATAATTTGCCAATATTTCCTACAGCAATCCTGAGAAATTACATTACTGAACACCTCTAGGTATCCAATACTTAACAGCATTTTTTCAAGTGTTAACAAGCTTGAGATAGGAGGGAAAAGGAGGGAGAGAGAACTACTCATTCTGGGAAAAAAAAAAGTCTTGGCCAACTTAGAAAATCCGTCCAAGAAACAGCTATAATTTTTCAAAATACAATTGAGACCAAAAAAAAAAGAAAAAATATTCACATGTAGATGTAGATCTATATAGAAATAGACCTATATCAAAAAAGAGAGACAAAAATATATGTTCTCTACAATTATTACAAATACAGCATACTGTAGAACAAAAATGCCAAAGGATAAGACCTATAAAAACTAGAGCAAAATTGCTGTATTTATGTTCCTTACTATGGAGTGTGAATTTCCAGGTAGAATTTCAGATGTAGAAATAGATTTTTATAATAAAAAAGTAAATAATTTGGGCAAAAGGGACATGTTTGGCTATTCTTTCCACATACTGTCTCCTATGAGTTTAGTTATTTTTCTGAACTTCTTGAAGTCGTTGACTTACATAGGAAGATCCCAGCACAGACCTCATCCCAGCAGTTCCAGTGGCTGTTGGGGACACAGGACATCTCAGTCATGAGTCCTAAGGGATAGTCTGCACTCAAAGTGCTGCCTCTGCTTCAGCATTTTAGTCCAAAGTCTCGGSTCTCCCTCTCTCACTGTGTTCATCTCTTGGACACACATGAAGTGACTCAGTTTCCTCTTCTGAGGAGCATGTGCTTGGCCYGCTTGCACTTTCAGCCTCAGTCACAGGGTCCTTACCCAGGTCAGAGGAAACACTACTTTGCTTTAAATGCAACGTGTGCTCCGAGCACCCCAAACAGCTGAAATAGGATAAACATAATAAGCATGCTTTGGAACCAGCCCTCTGAGTAAGCCAGCGGCATACATCTCTAGACTTTTTTGCTATTTTCAAACTGAGAACTCTCTCAGCAGAAGGGTTTTATCAACCAGTCTTTGTCAAATCTCTCTGCAGCAGTTAAGACACTCCTCCCAACTGCCCCCCTTGTATGATTTTGCCAGGATTTATTGTCCCTGGCAGGACAAGATAAAAGAAGATGTGATGCCCATCCCCAGTGGAAAATGAAGGATGCCTGGATGAAGACTAGAATGCCAGCTGGGACAACTGTAACAAAGACATACAAACCTTTCCATGGAGTCTTTAGCAGTGGGGGAAATTGAAGATAAAAGAAGGGTACTTTCTGTCAAAGGGGTAAATCAGGCAGCGGAGGGATTTATTTTCAGAGATCACTCCATGATGTATTTGAATGTATTTAAATGTATTTTTAGTGAGGACAACATTGAGCATTGCAGCACCAAAATTTTATGTGTCCTATAAGTGGATAATTTGCAACTCTGAATTAAGGTGGATGAAGCATAATACGCAGTAGGATTTCATGATACAAACCAAGAATCTCCTGAGGAAGGTACTATCTAAGCAAGTGCTCCACATAGAATGGGATAGCCCTATTTTACTCCTGCTCTCTTAGGGTCATTCACAGAGCACCCAGGAAGTTCCTACATCTGGAATTCACATTTCTAAAAGTTTTTTACTAGACAGGCTCCTCCACCAGCTTTTTTGCATGAAATGCGATGTAGGATGAAGTGGCAACATGATACCATCTAGAACACAGTTAATGAGTTTTCTGTGAATGCAGATCAGTCCTTCTCTAATCAGCAGACTGCTCATTAAATGAGAAAGAAAAACTAATTTGTTTTCTTTTCTAGTGTTTCTCCAGTGGACACAAATCAATGAACTAAAAATTGGTCTAGTACAAATGTACAAATTCTGGTTACTACACACATATAGGAGAGAGATGTTCTTTTCCTCCTCTGAGGAATGTTTATTATCTGGTAGCATTATGTAATTTTGACAGTCTTCATTATAATTTCCACAGGGAATTCAAATGTGCTCAGTTCCACTTGTTTCATTTTATGGTGAAGGGCACCTAGCACTTTACAAGACCAAGTTCCTACGTGGGAGTGGCACTTAACAATTGTAAGCTGCTATGCAGTTTTCTAGGAAAACTCTGAAAAAAGGCAGAGCAGCTACATAAGATGGAAAATATCATAACAAAATAGTCACTAGTTGTAGATAGTTTTAGAGAAAGCCAGTAAAACCAAGGGCAAAAGAAAAATGAATTGTCTTTCCCCTTTCTTTCCTCCACCTTTCCCTTTCTCTGACAGTGTCACTAGTCTGAACTAGGACGTAATTTTGCCTTGGTAGCCCTCTGAAAAATTAAATATATTTAATAAGAGGTAAAATTCTCCTATTTCATATTTCCTATACATGTAGAATAAGAAACAGAACAAAMTAATGAAAACAAATCTAAAAATATTAAAAGTATTTTTTCATCTGTAGAGAGATGTTCCCACATAATTTCCTATTCATCATTAGTCCATAGGTCCACTGAATTCAATGGGACTCATGCTTTTCATTTAGATGGAACTAGGATTAATGCCATGGATCAAAATCTGCCAATTTCAGAGCAAGTCCTTCCACTGACTTCGAGGAGGATTTGAAAAGTCCAAGGTCCCTTTGAGCACAGATAAACTCACATGGATAAGATAAATAAACATGTGATCAGCTGAAAGATTGAAATGTTCCCAATGTTTATCCAAGGGTTTGGTCAAATTAGCTGCAGCTCTATGCAAAAGTCATGTTGAGCCAAAGCTTTGAGCTTTGATTTGATAGACCTTTCTTTTTCTGAACTCTAACAAGTTTCATTCAGGGTTTGAATATGCAAAAACTTACACAGGATTATAAATACAAGGAGAAAGACTGAAAAAAATTACAATATTTTCACTCCCACAAGTGAAAATGAAATTTAAAARTTCTGATAATTTTGGGGTTTTTAAATTAACCCTTAATGACAATTTATTTATGCAGTTCTTCAGAAGCTGCTTGGTTTCACTTCTTTGTTTTCCTTTGTTTTGTTGAAAACCAGACTTTTGGCCTTTTAAAGATTCAGATTGAACTATGCAGCTACAAATTATATGTTTCTGTTAAAAGATTTGCAATTAAAATTATTCTACTCTTCTGTTCCTTCCAAATTGTATGACAGAAAGCTCATGTAAAAAATAGATTTATCTAAGTGTGTTTAATCTTTGTTTCTTTTTTCTTTTATTTGTGATTTGTTTTTATTTTCTTTCTTCAGAGTTAAGGACTGGATTTTATTTGAAATGGACTAAACTGGCATCAGTGTTTTTTAACAATATGGAATGTCCTATGATTCTTAGCATTCAAAAGAGGGCTATGTGGTCCTGTCAGAAAAAAAAAGAAAAAAAAAAAGAAAAAACCCTGTAAATTGTAATAATATATTAAATATTGTATTATTATAGCAACTTTAGTTAAGCAACTAATACTATCTTTAATTTTTTACAGAGAACTTTGATGAAATAATTTATTACAATGACTCACAGAAAAAAACTTGTTTTCAAAATGACAGGAGAAACTGTTGAAGATTGTGAAACAAATACTAACAATAATGCTCTACTAAGAATAAATTTAAAGATGCAAACAGTGAGTCTGACTTTTTGGGTCAGGGTTTTGTGATTGAAATTAAATCCAAGGTGTTGGGGGGAATAATTACTTTGAATAATGCTTAAATTTAAACAAATTTCTTTTCAAAATAAAAAGAAAAGAGCTAAAAAAAGACAAAACACTTGTGTTCTGGCCTGGACTGCAGTTACCTATTTCAGAAATTGCCATAGACAAAAATATAAAGATAGAGGTAATTTCCTCATATTCAACTGGTTTTCCAGGCTGTACTGTATAACACAGCAACAGTACTTTRCAGTTGTTTAGCTCAGATCCCTTATGAAGGAAAAAAAATTAAAATAAATGAAAAATAATATCYACAAAAGAATAGCATTTAATTTTTAGAAGATGTATGTTAAATTTCAATGGTGCAACATCTACAAAAATACAGGTTTATTTACTACCTATGGGATATTCAATGGGGGTATGAATTGGTGGTAAATACTTGCACATCTGGTTGCACAAGGATCAGTTCTTCTCAAAAAGGATTTGCWACAAAATCACAGCTCAAAGAGGTGAGTTCAAAGATGTTTGGAAGTCAGATTTCTTATGTTTTAGGAACTATTTTGGGTAACAGTAAATGATAGCAACTGGTCTGTGGAAATTAGTGCTGATCCTCCTAATAGCATGAATAAAAATTCAATAAATTCAGTTTAAGGTACTGCAACAAATCAAAGATGAAAATAAAAAGTCATTTGTAACAATCTGAGCTGTAAATACAGTGAGGAAATAAACCAGAAGCCTCACAGTTTCCTCACTGACATGTAAMTTAAGATTGCCTCCACACCTTCACAGCCACCGACTTTTTGCCCTACCCACCTGTTCACACAGGTAGGTACCTACAGTGGGTGAATGAAGTCCCCTACAACTGTTCTACTCCAATATACAGAGTACAAACAACCTTGTACTACATACAAACTCCTGCATGTCATGATGTCTGTGTTGAAACCAGGTTTTCCTTGTGATGAATAGCATCCGATGCTGTGAAGGAGACAAATTTCTCTGATTCAGTAGATTAAAATCTGAGGTCCAGCAATGCCAGTTTTTCATTAGGCTGCCTAGATGGAGATATGAGGACTACACTTTGTTTCAAACCTATSGTCAAGGTCTCCTCTACTGCAAGGGTATTGAGGTTTCATTTTATGTATGCAACATCATCAGGCATAAAGTGAATGCCAGGTAAGTGTGATTTCTATTTTAATAAAACTGTTTGGGGCATGGAATGAAATATATTTTTCTGACTGGCCATTTTCACATGGGGATGAGAAAAAGGAAACAAAGTATGTGTAAACCAAAGTAAAACTCATTAAGCATTTGATATACGTAATGTTATTTCAAGAACCCTGTTGGGTTKTTTTTTTTTTCTTTATAACATATCTTCCATCTCTTTTAGCTTATGGTGGGATTGGTCCACTTTTCTTAATAAAACTTCACAAGATTATATTAGTCTATGCTCTGTACTGAAAGCGATGCATGATGTTCTTCAGAAGTAAATGTATTCAACAGAGCAAGCAAGCAAAGATTTTTTCAGGCATTCACTCCTACCCACTTAGCTTATCCAGCCCTCTTCTATGCCTGGYTGTTTATTGTGGCCTTCTGTTTAATATGCCTTGGACATTTAATAGAATCATAGAATTGTAAAACAATTTAGATTCACAGAGACATTCAAAGATCACCTAGTTTCCAATGCTCCTGACATGGGCAGGGATAGCTTTCACTAGATCAAGTTGCTCAGAGCTTCATGCAGCCTGGACTTGAATACTTCCACAAATGGGATATCCACAACTTCTTCAGGCAACCTGTTCCCTTGTCTCACCACCCTCATAATAAGAAAAAATTCTTTCTTGTGTCCAGTCTATACTTACCCTCTATCAGTATAAAACTATTCCCCTTATGGTGTTGCTTGTCTTGCTAAGCCCCCTTTATACTTTGAAAGGATCCACAGKTTTCTCGAGGCTGAACAAACCCAACTCCCTCATCCTAACTTTGTAGGAGAAATGATCCATCCCCTTGACCATTTTCATGGTCCTCCAACATTTTCAAAGTCCTCCTTTGGTACACTCTGTGTGGTACTGGGGACCCCAGAGCTGGATACAGTACTCCATGCAGTATCTCACAAGAATGGAGTAGGCCTTTGTCTTGCTCATCATGCCCCTTTTGATGCAGTCTAGGAAAGGATTGGCTTTCTAGGTTGCAAGAGTCCACTGCTGGCTCACATTCAATTTTCATCTCCTGATGTCCCTAGGTAWTTTTCTGTTTGGCTGCTCTCAATTTGTGCATCCACCAATCTGTATTGACCCTGAAGATTGGACCAACCCAGGTGTAGGATTTTGCACTTGGCCTTGTTTGAGTGAATGAGAGCCACCACTCAAGGCCATCAGGTTCTTCTTGAAATTTCTTCCCTCAAGCATATTTGACCACTCAGCTTGGTATCAGCCACAAACTTGTGGAGGGTGCGTTCAATCCCACTGCATCTAAATAGATTGCAGACCCCAGAGGGCAGCACATGTCACTGCTTTCCATTTGGACATTTGGTTATGAACCATAAGACTTTAGGCGTGGCCATCCAGCTAATTCCTTATCCATCCAACAGTTCATCCATCAAACACATATCTCTCCAATGTAGCATCAAGGATGTTGTGTGGGACCATTCCAAAGGCCTTACAGAAGTCCAGGTAGATGGGATTTATAGCTCTTGTGTTGTCCACTGATGCAGACGCTCCACCACAAAAGGCTACTAGATTAATCAGGCATGATTTGTATTGGTTAAGCCACGTTGTCTGTCTCAAATCATCTCTCTGTCTTCCACATGCCTTGAAATAATTTCCAAGAGGATGAGTTCCATCATTTTACCAGGTGCAAAAGTGATTCACAGGTTCACAGGGTCCTCCTTTTTGACTCTGCTTAAAAATGGGTATGCTCTTTCCATTTTCCAGGCACTGGGACTATGTCTGATGGCCATGACTTTTCAAATTTCATGGAGAGTGGCAACTACACCAGTTAATTCCCTCAGAACTCTACGAGGCATCTGTTTGTGTCGGATTCCTCAGGTTCTTTTGAATCTGACCCTAAATGATAATGAGTCGGACTTTGTTCCCCTCATCCTTGCCTTGAGTTTCAATAACTTGAGAGAMTTACACTCTTAGAAATCTGTATTTTTCCAGAATCAGACAACATCTCTTCTTGTCAAATGTATAGACTACTTCACCTTATTTTAATCTAAGAGTGATTTAACAAAGGTTATGAGGAATTATATTTTTCCCCAAAGAGAATTAAAACAGAGCAATATGGAAAATTAATCATTTTACTTTACTTATGCTGTTCTTCAGATGCTTCACAGAAGCCTTGGCTTCCTCMAAATATTTTAGGAAGCTACCAGGAGAAAAGCTTAAATGAAAGAAAGCTTAAATTAAGAAGAGCATAAAGGTTGCAGAAATAGCTAAAACTGCAGGTACAGATGAATATGCTACAGTTATATGCAGTCAGAAACTAGGAGGAGAGATACTCAGCATAGGCACATTATCCTGTATGAAATTTATTAACACAGAGTATGTAACAGTAAAAACAAATAAATGTKGAAGCCTATGTCTAGCACTCTAACAAGTGAGAATCTAAAAGTTAAGAACAAAATTAAAAGTGACAGCCAAATTTTTCAAACAAATCATAAGTTGGGTCAAGAATTTAGGCTTTCTTGTTATATAAAAATTATTTCGAATTTCGAGGGGTGTGTGATTTCAGGATTTTGTTCAAGGGGTTTTTCCACCATTTTAAGAACATTCCGTATTACTACTGAAACAAATTTTTCAGGCTACTCTGGAAAATTTCTTCATAAGGTGACCAATCCTTTTGACCTTGATAATATGTTACTCTAAGATTATGCTCACAGTTAAAAAAAAAACAAAAACAAAACCACACAAACCTACYTATTAACTTTAAAAATATCATTCCCAAATGAGCAGATTAGCCCTTTTTTCTGAGGAGGCAAAAATTTCATATTTAGAAAAAAATAAAATGAGCAATCTGTTATAGAATACAGCAAATCTGTTGTAATGCTATAAAAGCTGCTTATCCAATAGTGAAGAATCTCAATAAACTTAACTGATCCAAATTATGTGGTATAAGAAATACACATTTCTTGTCAATATTAACTTTATTATGACTTTGTTATATCCAGTGTCAGCTCCAAATCAGATGTATCTTTAATTTCTATTACTCGATATATGATAGAAATATGGTTTACTCCTACTTTATCAAAATAACATATCATTACAAAGTTGTATACATTTACTTCAAGGTGTCTCATGATTGTGACAGCATTGTAAAAATTCAGGTCTTCCACACAGAGCTATAAAATTCAGACTTGCAAAAAAACCAAAAATGTGAATTAAGAACTGAATCCAAACCCCAAATGTTTCAAAATATCAAAGGATACATGGAAACCATGTCAAAATCAGTTTAGACTCATGTGACTTACAAAACCTGGAGTTTTAGGCAAATGGAAGGAAACTGGAACCATGGTTGTTTTGGTACTGAGTCACCCATGCAGCTCAAATCCTCTAGGTCCTAAATCCAGTTGCACAGCTATTCCCATTCTATTTGATGAAACACCACAGCATCAAAGGGACTGTGACTTCTTACTGCCTGCAACAAGTAATTCTCTAAGTTTTACTCCTCACCATACCAGTATGTGGTTCTTGGCTTCATGAATACTGTGAATTTCTACACACAGATGTACACAATTTTTTGGTTACCCAYGGGGCTGGTTTATGCAGCAGGAGGAACCCTGCTACAGTCAAGAAGTACTTCCAGAGCAGCTCTACAGAGGCTTTCGAGATTGTATTAGCTCCATGGGGTTTGGGGTGATTTTTTTTCTGTACCATTATACATGAGRTGCCATGAATGTTGATACTGTACTTTCCAGTAGAAAAGAATTTAGGAAAGCAGTTATGAATTTTTCGTCTTCAGCCAGACCACTAAGTTCAGCAATAACACCAATATATCCTGCCTTTGAACTTGCRCAGTATTTTATTAAAGCAAAGGTGGATATGAAACAAATGTTCCATAAGGTTTGAAAAGTCTCTTTCTTTCTAATGCTTAGCATTTAGAAACTTGAAATTTAACTTATCTGCTAGGTCCTGTATTGTGTGCAATTGAATCAAAGACCTAGACTTAACCTCTACTCTTATTTTCTGGAAATCAAAACTCCCATTTAGGTGCTGATATTCTGTCTCCCTTATGATTCAGACCTCATTTCATTTCTTAAGAGATGTCCCTRAAGTATCAAATTTTAAAACAGAATAAATATTTTTCTACTCTAAGTAAAATGCATTAATCTATCCATTATAAGTACAATGAATAAACAAATGAATACAATATAAATTGAGGCTTGTACTGTCTAGCTGACAACTACTATCACCTCTGGGTCAGATAAACATGCTCTATAGAATATGATGAAAAAAGAAAGTTCTTTGTTTAATATAAACATACCCAGAAAACTGTTTAAGCTAGTCAGAGGAAATGCAAACATCCCCCATTCTCCATATTTATAAAAATTCCCTAAATTGCAATAATTTATGCCCCAGGATTTAACTGTATTCAATATTGAAGGGAAAATACATGCAAGAGTATCAAAAGTAATTTCTCGCTTTATGTGAGGTATTCCTTCTCCAAACACCCAAGGATAGAATTTAAATGAAGAGGAGACTACAGAAGCAATACTTCTGATATTGGGGGTGGTAGTGGTGGTGAGTTAATTCCTTTCTATTTCTCATCTTCTTTCCTCTTGCCCTCCTAATATTATTGCACACTCTCATACTATTTTCCATAAAGAACTTTAAGTGCAGCATATATGCGGTGGCTTAATTTCTTTCTGTGGCTGAGATCTGCTTCCTTCTTGCGAGTGCCTTTTCAGGCTGGTGGGCGCAGTCCCATTGCTCTCTATCTTCYTTTGCCACCATGTGTGACATATTTCCAGTTTCAATTTAATCGCCACAAAAAGGAGAGCCTGGGAACAAGAATGACATAATCAAGAGGGCAGATAAATTTGCTTCCTTCATATCCTTTTTCTTCTCCAAGTCTCTGCTGTAATACATTTCACCTCATCCATCACATAGAGGGACTTCATGACTCATTACCTCCTTTTTCCAAAMGGTGATCCTCCAGGGATGTGGCTGCTCAGGACACCTGGCCCAGAGAAAAGGAATGCAGAGTCAGATGTTCCATCCATCATGAGGCACAGGATTTTCAAATCCTAACATTTCTTTACACAACCTTTCTTTAAATTCGAATACATTTAATCATTGGAGAAAAAAATTGTAGCCAGTTCTATCTATTTTTGAATGACGTAGTGATCCCAGGATCATGAATTTAATTTTTTGTCACTAATATTAGCCTGTTTCTTGAAATAGTTGGGTATTTGCTTCACTACAGTAAGCCTGAATAGTCATTGATGCTGAGTTCATCAAGAGCCAGAAGGGAGATTTGTAATCCAACATTTCAAATCTTGACAGCATATTCTCTTTTCTTGCTCTGATTGTTATTTCCATAGCAGAAATTCTTTTAGAATCAAATAGTAAATGTAAGACAAACAACAAATGTGGGAAAACAAATTTGCAGAGGTTTGTTATTGGTTTTGATTGTTTATACATAGTATTGCTTTTTTATAAATAAGTTTAACCCCAAACAAACACCAGCTATTAAGAAAAATCCACCTGTGTATGATGACAGAAGGTAGTTCAGGGATGCCCTTGTGAATGACATATAACTGCTCAAAGCTCAGGTCCTGTATTCAATGTACTGGTTTGTTTTTTCCCGTCTAAATATTCTTTAAAAAAATGAAATGTGAGGAAAAGAATGAATGAAAATTCTGCATGCATTTCTCTGTCTAATTTCAGCTGGCTCTTCCTCAGGATTTACCTGAATCAAGCACTCAATGCTTCAATACAATTTCTTAATAACCTCAGAGCTTCCAAAAACTAATTGATTTTCTTTACTAGCCAGCAGGTGGCAATCATAAACTTCCATAAACTTTGCCTGCRTCATCTACTGTTCTGAAGCAGCTACTGCAGACAGAGAATATGCTGCAAACAGAAAGCACAAACAGATATCTCCATGGTGACTATGACACTATGTTTGTTGTTTGTCATGGGTGAAACTAGATGAAACCATGCTAGTGCTTCTAAATTACTTATTTCTTCATTAAGTTCTGAGCAGATAACCTTGGAAAAAAAAATGTGTTCTGCTGAAAGATGTACTTTATCTCTCAAAGAGCCTGTTGATAGCTTATTATCCATGTGGCATTTTTAGCCCTCTGGACAGTAACCATAATGAATATTACTGAAGGAAATCTCTATGGAGTTTTAAGTTGGGTTTTCTACCCAAGTAAAATCTAATAATAATTTTGCTCAAGTACTTGTTTTTCTCCCTCGCTTACCAGGGCTTTGAGTGAGATAATGCAAAGCTATGGCAGGCAGAGAAAGAGAATCTGCMTTTTCCCTTTCTATATGATAAGGCTTTTAAAGGACAGAGAGCTTTTTAACAGAGTCTTGATTTTCAACATCATTGTCATACTTGGAAAACTGAAGATGGAAAGCTCTGGTCTGCTTGTGTGCTTTATTTTGAACATTCCAGTTGAGAGAGATATAGCTAGACATCAGCAGATTATTTTTTTTTCAAAAGTGTTTTAAGATCTTAAACCCCACTGACATTTGATTTTCATTTTGYTTTTCTTCTTCCAAGTCTCTTGCTTGCTCCTGGATCTTTACCTGTAGGTCTTTCAGTCTTAGCTCCCATACCTTTGGGTTCACTTGAAACTGTTTTCTACTTAGTTGCATTACAGCTAACTGAGCAACAAAACAAAGATGTAAAGAATACATTGATTCTCCATATTCTGATAGGAATCATGTATTTTGATTAGGCTACACTCTGTTTTGTCTTTAGAAAGATGGTATACAGTAAAAAAGAAAGAAAAGTTATGAAAAAAATGCAAGACACAGTAAGAATATCTGGAAAAGAAAAGTTAAATAATTAAAAATAATAAAAGGAGTCACAGGAAAAAAAAAATGCAGTTTAAGAACTGTTGGAAGCCCTGACTAGTTGGAGGGAAAAAATCCACCGTCCMATAGGCTTGAAGGACATCAGATTAAGAGCAAGGAAGTAAAAGACTTTTTTTAAAAGTCTCCTGTTTTCTGGTGAAAGTTGCTTTCAGAAACAGCAGCATTAAGAGGACATGAAAAACAGTAATAATTAGATCATCTCAATCAAGTCAAGATAGCATAAAGATAAGACAGAATCTTATAGACTAATRCTGTCTTTGCCTTAATTATTTACCATTTTCTATTTTAAATGTTCATCAACATTTTCTTGGAGCATTTGTTAGGTATAAGGAAGGGAACTGGCAGTCTAGGTGTGAGATTTGATGTAGAAATTTCTGTGATGATGCAGTCTTTTGCTGTCTTGGGCTTTTTACTGCCTTCCAGCACACAGACTGTTTTGTGTGTTTTTCTCGACCCTAATCAAACCCAAATTTCCAAAGTACATTTCCATTACAGTTTTAAATTTCTCTCTGTCATTCAAAGACAAGCCAAACACCAATTCTTATAGTCAAATTAAGAAGAAAAACAAAAGTTTACTATTTGTAAAGAAAAATCAGGTAATTTCTTATTTTAAAAAGAGAGAGACTATCTCCAYGCAGTCACCATAAAGAATACAAGGACTCTCTCAGTTCATGAACCTGAGGTATTTTTCCYTGTTGATAACTTGTGGTTCTCTATAGGAGCAGTTAGATGGCAGTGCTGTTACACTATTCAAAGCAACCACTCATTTCTGGTTTTGTCAGAAACCATCACTTCAATCCAACATTACAAAGTCAAAGCATAATTACCACTAATGCTCCCCCTCTCTTGAGCAATGCCATCAGGGTATATCTTGCAAATGAATGGAAACTGTTAATTATAATTATATTAGACACCCATATTGTACGTTTCAGCAGTGCTGGTGTCGTCTTTGGATCTTTGTTTATCATTACACAGGAGATATTAAAGTAAAAGGATGGAGACCACAGTGGCAACACTCCTTTATAGTATGAAAATTATGCATCCTATTTCATTAACAGCTCAGCCCAATAATTTGAAAGTGCTTGTAATTGGATTATTCTGCGCCCATATTTTACACATATGTCACTAAAAAAGAAGTAAATGTTTAATTAATCTATTTTTTTAGGTTGTTTGCAATCTAATTAAGATGTTTGCTTTCATTGACAAAGTAATATTTYATATTTATTTTGCCTTGAAACATATATCTTAATTTTCCACCCAACCTCCAGGGAACTATTTCAAGTAGAGCTATAATATGTGTACAGTACAAATCCTGTCTGTGAGGTAACTGGGGAATAGCATGTRCTTTCTTAGCTCTTCATCCTTTCTTCTTCACACCAATTTTCCCAACTCCGTTTTCCTCTTCACAAAAACCCTAGCTTATTCTTAGCTTCCTGACCTTTCCAGAAAAGACCTGTCATCTTTCTCTTAGCATTTTATTTAGCCGATCTTCCACAATCTGTCTGGTGCACCTCCCTGACATTTTTCAGCTATGCTGAATCCTGACTGCTGCACTGACTCTGCAGGTGTGTTACTTTCTTTGAACTTCTGCTGTGTCTTCCTAGAACTTGCCTGAAATCAGGAAAGTATSCCTTTAAGCACCCACAAACACATTCATTTGTACTACTTTAGGTTTGACTAAATTACTGCAATGCCACCCTCTGCAGTGGTGATGCAACTGTACTGCTGTGGAAGACCTCCTGCTGGCTGTAAATGTACATCTTTTACAGCTATAGCAGGGCTGAGTAAGCTGTTAAAGCCTGCAGTAGATCCTTACAAGCATCTCTACCAGTGTTTTCTSCCTCTGAAAGTCAGCTTCCACAGTTCTAAAAAGTTCCATTCAAAATGAGCCAAATCTGCAATGAATTGCTCATCATTTTGAACTGATTAAACCATTAAGCATGCAACTTTCCCTTAATCAGACCAGGATAATAAACAGGAAAAGAGCTATCTCACCAAAGTGCAAAATACAGGTGCCAGGACAGCTTTTCCTCTCYGTAACCAACAGAAGGTTGCTCAAATAGCCTTTTACTGTCCTAAATCATACTGCTAAAAAGTTGGCTGCTCATACCCATTGCAGTAGGCCATTTCAGCACCACACAGATATTTCTCCCTGAAAGGAAATTCTTGGCTGTCTTTCTTTTAGGCAAAACAATTTTCTTTTTTTCCTAGTTCGACTTTCCAATCTCCCTCCAACTAAAGCTGTTCTTTTATCAGGATTTGTGCCATGTGGCCAGTAGCCTGGGAGCTTCAGGAGCTTCAAGGCAAGCTGAGGTACTCAGGGCTGCTGGGGACTGTGTGTACAGAAGAGGACAACTGAAAGGAGAGTTCCTTGGATACCCCAGGTTACCAGCATTGCAGGAGCTTGCTATGGGGAGTGCCCATGGAGGAAGGAATCAGGAAGCTGGCTGTTAATGAATCAGACTTTTCCTAAGAAACCTTCCTGGATCCAGCTGGGAAATTAGAAGAATTTGACACGGTGGAACATTTGAAATGTTGTTAAATGTGCATTTCCCAGTGGAAGGTTCCCAGACAGCTGTCATAATTTCAGTACAAAAGAGATAAACACACAACTGAAGACACCATAACCATTCTCTACTCTTCTTTGCATTAATGCCTCAGAAATTCATTTGCAATAAAATCCTTTGAGTTTATTCACTTTATCTGAGCTCAGGGATAATTCTGTTGATAGTTTGCMAGTCTTCAGATAGAAGTCATCTTCTGGAAAAAGTGATAGAGATTCTGCACGAATATATGATGAGTATATCTTCATTCATCTGCAACACCCAGGCAGAGTGTCTATTATATATCTATTCTTCACATAAACAATTACTCATAAGCAATTATTAGATCAATGTTGACATTGCCAGATATTCTGAGTCAGCTCCCATGTCCTTGCTATGTCTCAGGGAGATTTATAGGTAGATCTTCATATGTGCAACTCTTAAGAAAGCAAATTAAGAAATGGAAATTACAATGGTATATTTTTGACTGATCATTATGGAAGATCTTACTCCAGCATCTTTGAGGTTGTTTTCATGGCCTGACATTGTCATCTAAAGTTTCAGCGCGAGAAGACTAAAAACTATTTGAGTGACACATCCCCCTAAAATTCTCATGGTAGGAAGATCTAAGAGAGGTAAAGCAAACTAAGCCTAAGAATGCTTCTTACTCTTTGATTAATATAAACAAATCTTAAGCAAATAGGTCAAACCTGAATATAAAAGTTTGGAAAACTTAAAGTTAGTTGAATTCTATCCTACTCTGTAATCTCCATATGGACAATCAAGGCCCCTCTCTCAGACAAAAATATTTCCTTCAATTTACTAAAGCCATGCTGGCTCCATATGAACCTATCAAATATAATGTTGATATTGATCTCTTTGATCTCAATGTAATCTCTTTATCAAAAGGTAGTAATATGGTGTCCTGTGAACATATTGTAATGCAAGGCCATTCCACAATTCTCATTTAAAGTCAAGGTTCCATTCAAAGGTTTTTTTGTCTTATTTAAAGCTCTCTAGGGAAGAGTGATCTAAAACCTTTACATTTACTTAGGGCAACCATTTTTCCCTTGAACATGAAAATCTGTCAGTAGGGAGACAATTGAAAGTTAAAAAAAAAAAAATCACACTGAATTCTCCATACGAGAGATATCACATTTGTACAGTAACTTGGTGGCCAGGTAAGAAGGTTGTTGGAGCTCCCAGCCAACCACATAGGACTTCAGGATGGCTTTGCTATSATTTTGTCTCACTCTCTGTGGTATGTATGCATATACTACAAATCTGTATTTGAAAGTCACGGCAAGTAAATGTAGCTAGTTGTAATTAATGTCAGTACACACAAGTCTCAGGTTTTTATTAGTCTCAGTAACATCACACATTGAAAAATAGACATTCAGAATTTTAATTTATTTTCACACATAAAATATTTTAAAAAAACCTATATCTCTCTTCAGTTGTATAGGAARCAGAGAGACAATAATTAATGATATGTCTGTTAAAATCTTGTAAAATTTTCCAACTGTGTTGTTCTTGAAGTTGGATAAATAAAGAAAGAGAAACAAAGAAACAGGGAGAGAGAGAACAAACATACATTATTATATATATTTTAAAAGAAAATAACACTGGAAAAATGCAAAATAATCGACAAACACCACTGCAAGGTGGTGGTGAATGTCCATTCACCATAGTGTTTCCTGTCCTTMAAGCACAGGAAGTCACATACAGACACACTGCAAACCAAAAAAAAATTGTTAGGAATTTGTTTAGATTAGCTCTGTGTTCAAGTCAAATGATTTTTCTAACATAAACCAACAGAAAAATAAGGATTCAATTTAAAGATATATGGTAAGCAGATGCAAGGCCATTAGAGATCTTGAAACTGAGGAGATGAATTTGGAGTGATTATTAGATATTTTGCATTTATGATTTTCCTTACCACATTATTTTGTTTCATGCAAATCACCCATAATTTTTATATGAGAAAATATAGGTTTTAATGATTCTTTTTTTCATTTAGTAATTCATGYTTGAAAGGCAGAATAATAAAGCAGAAAAGTTATTTTGCATGTTATTTTCTTCATTCAAAATATTTCCAATATTTCCTCATTTTATTTTGGGCCCTAGTTACTCACGAGTAAGGCAACTGCAAGTTGCATAGAGATATTTCACTCTGTCAAAATAAGAGCATAAACTCAAAGAGGGCATAGTTTTAAGATACACCAGAGTTCACAACTGGGAAGCTAATACTGGGTCCTATATATGAATCCTATTACCATGCATGTAAGAACAGAGATCTACTAGAGATGGACCAGCATGCCTTGGTCCTACTTTAGCTCTCCAATCCCATGATCCCTATATTACAGGGATGATCCAATGAAACACACACTGAAATACCCCCCCTTTCTCCCACAAATGAAACCTTTTTCTTCATCATACCCTTTAGTCAGGTCAGTGCAACCCAGCTTTACATGAATGACAAAACTCTGCTAAGTCAAATGTTTTTACTAGTCAGGCACTTTTTCTAGTCAGATTAGTAAAAGGCAGGTCTCCAGCTTAGGATAATGCAACTACTAAGTAAGTTTTCTGAGTGGATCTTGTCTGATGTATTTAATGAACAATTCAAATCTYATGGACTTAGTCTTACAGACAAGAAAGCCAAACAAATTTGCACATGAAAGATTTCAAATATCCTTGGAGATTGGTTGTGATTAGGCAACTCAAGAGTCCATGTGTGTATCTGTGTTTAATTAGCAGGCTACACCACAGTTTAAAAGTCCTCTGCAAGTAGATCCTGCCATGATTGTAAACAAGGGCAAGAATGAATATGCCTAACACTTAATAAAGCTGCTGTCTCTCCTTGTTTCAAACTTTGTCTTTTAACGTGGGAGTCTCCCATTCCTCTCAGTTTCTAATTTGCCCATGGCTGCTACTGTTGATCAGCCTCTCTAGTCTAGATTACCTCTGCTGCTRCAAGACCTCTCAAGAAACCCTTTTTTCTACTGCCTAGTGTGTTTGTATTAAACAATGTAATGAGGCATATTGTAGTAAACAATATAACCAGAATAACAGAGTAATTGGGAGAAAACCTYGCTTTAGAGTTCCTACATTTAAAAAGACATAGTTTTTTATATTTTTCTCTTTTTTTTTTCTTTTTTTTTCTAATCACTTCATTGAATCTCTAGGGCTTTCCTCCCTTCATCTGACCAGCTGGGTAATTTAATTTAGTGATGATGAAAAAAAAGTTCAATTGGGTGCGGCTTTGTTTACTTGATTGTATTTTTGAATGCAAAATGAAACTAACTCAGTAAAGAGCTCTGGGAGAAAGTGTTGGGCAAGCAGAGTGCAGAACTTTAAAAGCTGCCTTTATTTTGCTCATTCTTCCACTTCAGGCATTAAGTAGTTCTCAGTTGTCTGTCTTARTTTATCTGTCAAGATAAAATAAAACTGACAAGGTGGCAGGGTAAGAGAAATAAGGCTGTACATATTTGAAGAAGACCGAGTAATCAAAAAGAGAATTCAGAATTGATAAAAAAGTGATCAGGCATAAAAAAAGACTTCTTCCGTTATAATATGAGGTAAAAAAAAGCATCTCACAAATGCATTGCACTTTGCAAGATACTGTTTAATAAAACTCTTTCAAGACATTCAAGAGTGAATGATTCTACAAAATCTTTTGTATTTCTGGTAGTAACTGATTTCAGGACTTGAATTGCAGGTCTTTATGGAATATACAATAGTGAAGAAAAAAATGGAAAGGTCTAAAATAAAAGGTCAAATACAATTCTAAAAATATAATTTTTTTAAACTATCAGATAATGAAAGTGGACCATCTAGTAGAAGAAGTGTAAGGCCATGTCCATTACAGCCCCAAAGTATAGGCAGAGATAGTAGATCAGTGTACAAGCAACAGCCACTTATGTTCATTTGATTTGGTGCCCAAGACAGGGACAGATCTTTGCGATGAACAAAATGAAAGCAGCTGATGTCAGAGGGTGAGGAGTARCGAAGAGCAACCACCAAACTTAGCCTCTTTCTTAAACTGTAAAGTCAGCCAACCCACCCTGCCCASCTCTGAGCCAAGAGGTTCTCAGGAAGAAGGGTTGAAGCCTCTGCACCTATAAGGAGTCTGGCAAAGTGGAACAGATTAACTCCTTATGAAAGCACAATGCCTAATAGAAATATACTTTGTCATGCAACAGAGGTATGAAGCAAGCAAGGGTGCATGTTAACATTGTTGTAGCAAAGGCTGCTTAAACTAAACTCTACAGCACAGAGCTTCATAGATGAATAGGATGGCAAGGAGGAAATGATGTGACAAAAAACTGGCATCACAAATTTTTAGGAAAGGATGTTTTCCCTTTGCTTGATTACCATGCACYGAACTTTTTCACTGCTCTTAAGCAAGGAAAGTTTTCATTTGCTTCCTAACTTCCCTAGCCCTGTGTCTACTCTTCTGAGATCAAGTAGCTGGAAGTGACTTTGTCTCATCTTGCAAAATGAGCTCAAAAAGCAAGGCAGTAACATTGATTTCTGGAAGGAATGTCAGGCCCAATTCTCCATCTGTCTTGAAAATTCTTTTAGCAACAAATTGCCAGAAATGCACAAGACATACAAAAGGAACATTGCTTCATAATTACCTTGTTATTCTCTGCTGTTGGTGACAGCCAGAGACTGAATTCTGACTTTCCTGAAAATKTTGGTCTGATTCAAGATGTCCATCCTTGTACATTTATATGATAGCTCAAGTCTCAAGATAATATGACATTTTAGGCCTAGGAATATTCCCAATAACTTCAGAGACATCTGTACTACTGCATTAATATTGTGCTTTTTAACTGCTYTGGTTAAGTAAGGCAGTCAAATGCTCCAGCTCTAGAGTTATTGTGTATGGAAATGTGGAATTTTAAAACTCTATTCCATGAAAACTAGAAAGACAGTTCCTTGGAGAAATTTTCCAAACAGTTGGAGATTTGGTTTGGAAAGCTAAATCACTGACAGAAGTAAATCTGGCCAAGAACATCAAGGGTAATAAAAAATGTTTCTTTATGCATCAATATGCATCAGAAAAAAAAGAAAGAATAGGAAAAATGTGGGTCCTCTCTGGAAGATTATGGGAGACCTGTTTTCCCAGGACATGGATAAGACTGAGGTACTCAATGGCTTTTTTTTTTTTTTCAGTTCTCACCAGCAACTTCTCCAGTCACACTACCCAAGATGCAGAAGGTAAAAGCAGGAGCTGGGACARTGAAGAACTGACCACTATAGGAGATGGTGTTCCAAGGACATCTAAGGAACCCGAAGAGCCTCAAGTCCATGGGACTGACAAGATACACCATGGGGTCCTGAGGGAAAGGGCCAATGAAATGGCTAAGCCACCATCCATTATATTTGAGAAGTCATGGCAGTCTATCGAGGTTCACACTCTCTGGAAAATAGGAAATACAACTTCCATATTTAAACAGGGAAGTAGGAAAGACCCAGGGGAATAAAGGGCAGTCAGTCTCACCTTAGTTACTGGCAGGATCATGGAGYGAATACTCCTGGAAATTATGATAGGGTACATAGAAAATAATGAGGTGGTTGGTGACAACAAAAATKAGTTCATTAAGGGTAACTCATGCCTGACAAAGTTGCTGGCCTTCTACGATGGGTTTATATCAGTGATGGTCAAGGGGCATCTGCCTGGATTTCTACCAAGCATTTCACACTGTCCCATGCAACATCCTTTTCTCTGTACTGGAGAGACATGGATTTAATGGCTGGACCAGTTGGTGGACGAAAAATTTGCTGGATGGTCAAGCTCAAAGGGTTGCAGCCAAGACTCTAATATCCAAGTGGAAAGTAATGATGAGCAGGGTCAATATTGGAAGCAGCACTTTTTAACAACTTTGTTGGTGAAACAGACCATGGGATTGAGTGCACTCTCAGCAGGTTTGCTCATGACACCTAGCTGTTCCATGAGGTTGTCACACTGGAGGGAAGGGATGCATTCCAGAGGGACCTTGACAGGCTTGAGAGGTGTCTGTGTGAACCTCATCAAGTTCAACAAGGCTGAGTACAGGGTCCTGCACCTAGGTTGGAGCACTCCCTAGCACCAATAGAGACCGGGAGGAGAATGATCAAGATGAACCCTAGGAATAAAGATTGGGGAGTGTTTGTTGATGAAAAGCTCAATGTGACTCATCAATGTGCACTTGCAGCCTGGCTACGTCAACAGTGACATGACTGGTGGAGGTGATTCTGCCGCTCTWTTCTGTCCTTTTGAAACTCCACCTGGAGTACTTCATCCAGCTCTGGGGRCCCCCAAAGAAGAAAGACATGGATCTATTGGAATGAGTCCAGAGGAATCCCACTAAGCTGATCAGAGGACTGGAACACCTCTCATCTCCCAATGATACAGGGTGAGGAGTGGGGCTTGTTCAGCCTGGAGAAGAGAACAGCTCACGGAGCCCTATAGCACCTTCCAGTACCTAAAAGGATCTTWCAAGAAGGCTGGAGAGGAACCTTTTACAGTGGCATTAGTGAAAAAGACAACAGGAGAATGGCCTTCAGTTGAAGGAGGGGGGGTTTAGATCAGGTGTAAGGAATAATTTTTTTTTACCACTTTGAGGATGRCGAGGCACAGGAACAAGGAGAAGCTGTGCATTCTTCATCCCTGCAGGTATTCAAGACCAGACTGGATGGGACTCTGAATGAACTGGTCTAGTGAAAGGTGACCCTTGCCCATGGCAGGGGATTTTGAGCTAGGTGAGGTATAAGGTCCCTTCTGGCCCAAACCAGTCTATGATTCTATGATCCTAAAATATCAGTTATGGGTATTTATAAAAATTTTTTTTTACTTTAGGTAGTTGTTCTTTGTTTTTTGTTTGTTTGTTGTTTGTTTGCTTGTTTGTTTCATATCAATCCCTTTATAGTGGTTGCTTACCAGTTAAGTTCTSTTATCTTGAAAAATGCAAATATCCCTGATCCACACTGAGGATGAGTATTCAGTCACAGTCACTGTTTGCATGAAGAGGCATATTTTATTTCTCTGCTCTATACASAGGAAAGTAATCTTCCAGAAGAAGAAAGAAGGAGCATAAATACAAATTTTACAGTACTAAAATTTGTAGAAAATATCTCCAGAAAAAGAACTCCAGAATTTGCATTCTGTAAAGTATAAGGATAATGGGAAAGCAATAAAGCAATACACAAGATGAATATTTCTTATGAACAGATACAAATACTGAYGAACACATACTACCTGTTACATCCCTGAGTAATGTACAATATCTAATTGAGCATTGTTTCTCATTTCACATGGATGCTGCTATCTTCTTAGTTTGACTCATCAGGTTATGAGAAATTAAACACTTGAAAATAAATGCAGTAGATTCCCATGCTCATTTCTTAGCCTCTCATAAAATTCATTTAGATTCCAGATGAAGAATTCTCCATTAGTCATGAGAACTAATAGGCTTATAAATTCATTAATTTTGGATAAGCTTTTTTTTTTCCCTAGCAAGTTAATAAACACAGTTTTCAGTTAGCTTTCTGTCTTTCTTTTAGCAGATAGGCAAGAGTTGGTTCCATTACATTTTGTCTCTATTTAATCCCTCACTGTTACAAGAAGTGGAAAATGCAATTAAATGCAATTTTGAAACCTTTCCCTGGAGAGCTGTTTACAATATTGCCTGCATTATTCAGTCCATGTGAGATGATGTATCTGCTCTTCCATATTCATGACAGCCTTAAGAAACTTCAAAAAATATATATTTATTTTTAGTTAAAGAACATACACCCCACAAACAACAACAACAAAAAAAAATCCAAACCAAATAAAAACAGCCTCCTCACCTTTTAGTATAAAAATATATTTATGAAAAAATTGTAATGTCAGACATGGATTCCCAGCAGGTTTAGAAGCAGACCATTGTAAAATGTGCCTTAATTTTGTTCTCATGCTGTTTTCTCCCTTCCACAAACTAAAGAGTCCCTAAACTTCCTGATTACTTCATCTGACTCCATACAAATTTAGGCATAGGCATGCAATTTTCCTATCTGTTCATTCTAAGCAACAAAAAGAAAGCTGATAGTTTTGACAATAGAAGTGCCCTAAAAATGTTATCTCSTCATGCAAACTGTCCCTAGATAACCATGGTGGGATATATCTGTATCCCCCTATATCTGTAGGCTTCTACATCCAAGGTCATCATATAAGCTCTTTTTTTAGTTAGTGGGGGGAAATAACCAGGGGTTTTTAATGATTGACCTGCCTGACTTGTTCAAGACTTGCATCTTAGGGCATCTAAGRGTGGGATGAGTTACAGCTATGTGTTGAACTGTTACCTTCCTAAGCTGTCCAATGTTTGCAATGGTGCAATTAAGCCTCCAAAATCACTAGTTTGTTTTTTTTTTTAATCTTGGCCTTCTAATTGAAAACTGTCAGAAAACACGTGTTTGGAATTCTAATGAGTGAAATATAAGTTTCTCAATTAACTTTTGAAGCACTGAGGAAGTGAGAATGGTTGCAAAAATAAAAGATTACATTTAAGTAATAAGGTTAAAAGAGAAAAAGAACCCACTCAACATGAAAGCATCACAAATGGCCTAATATACTGCTGTTAATTTTCTAGGAGAATCTTCAACCAAGGCTCTTAAGAAAGGAAAATCGCAGGATTTGTTTTTGCTAGGATAAGAAGTGCTCTTACAGACTAGAAAGCAATCTATAAATAGGATACAAAGGACAGGAATGCACATTCAATATCCAGAACAATGGCATGTATAAGCAGCTTTACTCCAAACCTGGCCTAGCATTCCTAGAACCTGAAATAATCTTAAGYACCCTGGGGGGAAAAAAGGTGTAAAACTGAAGATGACAAAGAATAAATTCACAACTTGGTTATAAAATTTAAAGTGAGAAGTCCAAGAAGATTTCATAATACATGGTGAAGTAGGTAGCAAAATAACACCTGAAATTCAGCATCAGTGAGCAGAAAGTTCCCCATATGGTAAAATATGTCTATAAAAACATCTGTGTAATGGCAAGCTCTAAATTTGATATTACTTACTCAGAAAASCATAACAGTGTCACAGTATATCACTCCCAAAAATATCAACCTGGTAGTCAGGAGAAGAGACAAAATGATAGAACATAAAGAATTATGAAGGGAAGAATTGGAAATAAAGTAGAAGTTTTACTGTCATTATGCTATTGTATAAATCTGTTTTAAGTCCCCATCTATGAATACTGCACAAAATTCTTGTTGCTGTGTCTCAGAGATTTAGAGAGACATTGGAAAARGTACAAATAATGAAGACAACACATTGACAGAGGTGAGGAAGAGTATATGTCTTCTGGTTTGAAAAAAACCAATACAGTCTTAGGGTAGATATCAGTTAAATCAAGCATGACAGGGAAAAACTACTAAAAGATGACTATATACTGTTTCTCACCACACAAAATCAAAGAGCACCTACTGATACCACTATGCAGATATCATAAAAGAGAAATAACCTTTTCACAGAGAGGACAGTTAAGCTGAAGAAGATGGTGGAAGCTGTAGTTAAAGAGTTTACCAAACAGGATTGGTAAGAGGAGACAAAACAATGGTTAAAATCAAATTTTTGTCTTAGTTTCTGGTTTTAACTGGAAAGCATAAAAATACACAAAGGAAAAGCATTMGCTCACTTTTTACACATTTTTTCCCAAATATCTAATACTGGCAATCACTGGAGACAAGATTCTGAGTTTCCCAGACTCAGGTSCCAGGGAGTATAAACCTTCTTTGTCCTTAAAAAATAATATTTAGAAAGTGATGTCTAACAATAGTTAAGGCCAACAGTTAATAATTTTTGCATTATTTAACAATTATCATCTCAATCTCTTCATCCAAATGAAATGTTTACCTCATTCTGGTTGACTGGCTAGGAAAAATTGACTCCCAAATATGAATTCTCATAAGGTAAGAATCAAAAATTTAATTCTCTACTGGAAGATGATGTGTTTCTCAAAAAACACATATTTACTCTGAAATGTTGGAATTGCATTTTCCACAAGATTTCTTTATTGTAGCCTCTAAGTTGTTCTGGCTGATATGTTTCTTTGATGAAAAAGAATAAATAGAAAATTTTAAATTGTTCGCGTCTTGCAGAGCAGAATTCTAGTTTTGTTGACAAAATCTGTAAGATGAATAATTTAACAGTATAGTGACGACTTAATTTTCTGGAGGTGCATTTGTAAAACACAACCAAAGGATACAAAGCAGTGTCTTCCACTCCCTTCAACATAAGTTGAAWTTAAATAATATGCCCTTTGAATTTGGGTTAGCTCAAGTTGTAATCGTGTGAGATCTTATACTGGCTTCCAGGAAAAGGCGCAGTAATCATTCATTCCTTTTTTTTTCTCTACAATATGGGAATACACATTCCTGTTCTCCCAAACATTTATTATCTGYTCTCATTTAGCTTTGATAGTTTTTTAGGTTAAGTTGCCAAGCAACTTGTATAGTCTGCTTAATAGACTTTTGTAGGTTCAGGGTAATAAAAAGATATTTAATCCTTGACTCTTACAAGAACTTGATAAAAGCTATTAAATTTATCTGAGGCCTTTCATATAATTTTGGAAGAATATGAAAGATTTTAAAATCAGTCAGAGAAAGTGATGCTTCTGCTCTAGTAGCAGGTAAATAGGAAATAAAGGAAAAATCATACTGTACATATTTTTTCCCTGAAGGGACCCATATGCACAAAATTTCTGTCTTGTAATAGCTGTGTAAAGTGTATTTTTGCTCTCTTTTCTGGCATATCATGTCCTTTGATCCATGAAATGTAAYGGAGAATTAGGAAGACTGTTCAGTAGGAGAGTTTCTGTGAACCCTTAAGTGTGTTCTCAGGTTTTTTTTTGCTTTTCAGGACAGACTTTCTGCATTTTGAGTCTGTTCTATTGCTAAAAGAGAAGAAAAAATTTCCTCACAACAATAAATTTAAACTATTTTTGTCTTCTCTTAAATTTCAAATGCATTTCTGTTATAAATTGTTGTAATATTTTGAAAGAGGTTGGAACACAAGCCTTCACAATTGAAAGTTAGTAGTGTGTCATAAATTGGATGGGAAATGGTATCTCAAAACCACCCCCACAAGGAAAAGAAAGTGTACCATTTTAAGCTATTACACCCATAAGATCGGTAGGAGATTTTCCAGAAAAATAATTTTGGGTGGGTTGAAAATGAAAGCACAGCAGGATCATCTATCCTTCTGGCACTTGAGAAATACCCTGCAATATACAGTTCAATTCCTTTCCAATTGTTCAGCTGTTTATATCATTAACCCTGCAGCCAASAAAGTAAACAGACCAGCAGTTCTAAGACTGCCATTCAATGCCACGAGGAATTCAGACTCATGTCCCTACAATTATCTCCACTGCTAACGATCTGGAAGAGGAGTGCTTTTACAAGTTTGGGCTGCTAATGCTTGAAGGCAGCAGGATTGGTAGTCTTTTGATTGTTGAATTGAAATGGGCTCAGTTTTCTCCCATTGCACTAGCCACTTTTGCACATACATTTGATGGGTTTGATTTTAGTTTTAATTTTTAGCAGACTAAAAGCAGGGGTGCTCTTGTGTTTTGTATCTTTTCTTTGGCTCTTTGGTTTCTCAGTTTTTGTCACKAAGTAAAACAGTAAACAAAGTAAAACAGAGTGGGCTGACTGCTGTACAGAAGGAGGAAGCTTGCTAAAGAGCTTTTCTACAGGAAACTTTGAATAAGAATTAATTGACTCAGTAAACATTTTGGCAAGTGATAAAAAAAGACTAAATAATACCTTGTCATTCCTAWATAATAAGAGACCAGAGAGACTTGTTTGTTAGGGATCAAGAGATCCTGGTTGCAGATATTTACTCTGCAGTTTGCAGCTCTCTATTGAACAAAAACTTGTACACCAATTGTTTCACATCCTATTTTGGAATTATTCCTACAAGTAAGGTAAAATACATTCTTGGGATCTTTGTCACATCAACACTTAGTCACTATGTACAATTTATTCTAGCTGTTGTTGATGAATGGATTCTTTGTAGAGCTAATGGGGACTCAGGAAAGATTAGGGAGGAGGAAAGTAAAAACCAAACCCCACCTTGCTTTCTTGCTATGTAAACATACATCTTTCTTGGTGTGTGGATGTTTCCTCTTCCCTCTTCCTGCACTAATCTGCAACCTGACTGCTGAGGCAGTTTCTTGAAGCATGAAAGTGTCAGGCTTGTGACTATCTCTTTCCCCATTCCCATGGGACTACTGTAACCTCTTGGTACTTAAACTGASGATAAATCAACCTTTTCTGGTGATGTTTTTAAAAAACTGTGGCAACTGCAAACAGATTGTGCGCAGAACCCATTCCCACAAGCCTCAGTCATTCCCAGAAAAGCCTCACAGCGTGCTCAGGCAGAACAGTATCTTGTTTCTTAATTCCTGTGTTCGGCAGGCGTTACAAACGCAGACATATCATCACAGAGCTTCCCTAAGTATTTTAATGGAAAAAGTAAGGTGCCTCCTTAGTAGTAAAGAGCTGAGACAGATTTTGCAGAATCTTCAGTCCGGATTTTAGTGTATTAGTTCTTTAACTGAGTTCAAAGTTTAGATTCACTGCAACTGGCATTGGTTGGATTAATTGTTGACACTTATGATTTCCACAGTCAGTGGTGAAAGGTAGGAAAGCCACGCCAGGAAAGTATTTAGTTTGATCCTAAATTAAGCTGTCTTAATTGTTTTCTGAAATTTCACTCCACTAGCTAGAGAAAGTCAATATGTCTGAGGTTGGAATCCTTGAGCCTGAAATACTGAAATAGAGATTAGAGTAGAAAATGAATCTTTAGATTTGACTCGAGCTGATAAAATGTGTATTTTATGCTATATTTTATTAAATATATAACATTTATAAGAGCAAAAAAACCAGACAGCATCTCAAAATTTTGTGGTCCTGAGGACTTCTTGCAGGCCGAGTTCATTCCAGTCTCTGAACATCTAATGACAAACAAAAGTTTAAATCCACAGATATAGTCACAATGAAAATTTCCATGGAATTTTTTACATCTAACTAGAACAAAAGATATTTTCACAACCTATCTAGAATTCAGTTCTTTTGATATTTGTATTTCTGTTTTACAGGTGTGTCAAGCCTGAAKCTTTTCTCATGAGCATTTTACATAGTTATTGAATGTAATTTCTGAATGTGCAGAGAATCGCCAACGTGAAGGCTTTCTTTAAAGTGGACTTTTCCACTCAGTTAATAGGGCAACAAGGGTTGTGCTTTTGAGTGATATGTGTTGTGGTACACCTAGAGGCTCTACTTCAGTATGTGCTAAAGCTCCTTTCCCACCAAAACACTTCTTTGTCACAGACAGGTCACGTGGATGTTGTTGGAGAGAAGAATGCTCACAAAATATTTCATCCCAGAATACATTGCACAAAGGGATTTGCATGCACATGTGCAAATTTGGGAGTTCAGACATCTCTATTAAATATTACAATATG
Source organism: Cardinalis cardinalis (assembly GCA_014549065.1). Lineage (NCBI taxonomy): Eukaryota > Metazoa > Chordata > Aves > Passeriformes > Cardinalidae > Cardinalis > Cardinalis cardinalis. The sequence continues at coordinate 7,087,739 of JACDOX010000018.1, forward strand.
ATATTTAATGAGGGAAATTCACATCTTCCAGTTTTAAATACTTGTATCACTTCCACTTTTCATATCTCTTTCTTTTTCTTTTGATTTTCTTAAAGCAATCTGCCTCCTATTTTACCACCTTCCTTTCTTTACTCTTTGTAAAGATCATCTTTTAGACTTCTTTCTCTCGTGCTTTCATTTTTCATCTGACTCAAGCATTTCTACAAACTGCTACCTTCCACAGAGGCTGCTAAATGGATAGTATTATTGCCAGGTGGCAGAAAATTGAGAAATGATGTGAAATGCACAGAATCCAGTATTTTATACTGCCCATGATTTTCCAGTGATCTTGACTACAGCTTCAACTATCAAAAATGCAGTGATTACCCTTGCTGCTTTTTTACAGAAGAAAGATTTCTGGGGCTCTGTATTATGTTCTCTAGAAAAAGCTATCACAGACTTTTTAAAATGCAAGAAATTCCCYGTCTGCATAATATCTGTGGGCATTCTGAGTACATAATTTCAGCATAGATCAGTTAATTCTCACTGTCATTCTTAACTGCCCAGTGTGGATTGCAAGACTGGATTACAAGAACTGACTTCTGCTCTGATGTCACTTTGAAATAATATATTTTTGCAACTGTCCCATATTCATATTCTTGATAGTGAAATTATCTAACAGTGTAGCACAACTCAAACAGTAAAGCAAAGTTGGGCTGGGGGAAGAAAAAACAGCTCTTCTCAAAAAAAWTCATTAAAATGAATGAGCATGAAATTATAAACATTCCACATTTGGAAGTAGTACCTGAATTTTAGGTGCATTTATGAAATCTAATTTCATCTCTCACACTGAACTTCATTCAGTTAGTGAAAGTGTGTAAGGAGGATGCAATTTCACAGTTGATTTAAGTCAGCTTAAGACAAGTAGTCTCACCTTTCTGCCCTTGGTTATGTCTTCCCACCTCTTTTCTTATGCTGTTGCTAGCACTATAGCACTCATGAGACGACACTGTTGGCTGAATGGGGATCTGATTCAGAGGCAAATTTCACACACACACACAGAGAAAGAAGCAGACAGGTTTCATAGCAATAAATTTCAGCTGGATCAGTTGACTAATCTGGCTGACCACACAGATACTAGAGCTCATGCAAGAAAAAGACCAAGAATGATGAAGTAGAAGGAAAATACCCCTTGATTGTCACAGGAAAGTGAACATTGCACACTCATTCCATAAATATGCAGCAATAATAATTATCAGTGCTACTTTGAGAATAAGTCCTGCATGATCCCCCAGTGCTGAATCCTGTGTGTAGAGTGTATAATTTAGATAGTTATAATGGCAAACTCTACTTTAGAGCAAAACGGTAATACTGAGCTCTTTCTTCTTTGTCACATTCCTTTTTGAGGAATAATGGACAGTTTGTGATCAAAGAATACAGAAAAAAAAATGACAGCAAGGTAGACTTTGTCCTAAATGTCCCTCAGCTCACTGAAAGGAAATTTAGTGTGTATTTCAGAAAATAAAGCCATCTTAATATATACAATTATTTATTTCTGTGAATGAGTGATATGCCACATTTTAATATTAAAACATAATTCAGTACATCATCAGCAATAGAAGCCCTTTTTTAGCACAGAATCATAGAATTGCTTAGGTTGGAAACAATCTCTGATATTACCTGAGTTCAGCCATTAACCGGGCACTGCCGAGGCCAATACTAAACCCTGTCCMAAAGTGCCACATATGCACATCTTCTGAATCCTCCAGGGGTGGTCACTCAACCCCTTCCCTGGGCAGTCTGTTCCAATGCATGACAACCCTGTCATTGAAGAATGTTTTCCTAATATCTATATGTCCCCTGCTGCAGTTTGAGACCATTTCCTCTCATCCTCTCATCTTTAATTAAAGAGATCAACTCCACCTTGATACAGCCTCCYGTCATGTAGCCATGGAGAGCAATAAAGGTTCTTCTCAGCCTCCTTTTCTCCAAGATTAATAGCTCTCTCAGGCAYTCTTCATCAGACTTGAGCTCCAGACCCTTCAGCAGTTCCATTCCCCTTCTCTGGATTCTCTACAGCRCCTTAATGTCTTTCTTGCAGTGAGGAGCCTGGAACCAGACAGAGAATTCAAGCTGAAACCTCACAAGAGCTGAACACTGAGGGACAATCACTGYCCTGGTCCTGCTGGCCACACTTGCTGATACAGGTCAGGATGTCATTGGCCTTCTTGGCCACCTGGGCATAGTGCTGGCTCTTGTTTAGCAGCTGTCAACCCCCTGAGGTCCTTTTCCACTGGATAGCTTTACAGCCACTCTGTCCATAACCAGTTGTCCAAACAACATCCATAGGTTTTCCCTCATTAACTCAGTGGGTCACCTTGTCATAGGAGATTATGTTGGTTAAGCAGGACCTGCTTTTCACAAAGCCATGCTGCCTGGGCCTGATCAGCTGGTTGTTCTGCACACTCCACATGATGGCGTTCAAAATTATGTGCCCCATGACCTTCCCCAGCTCTGAGACCAAGCTGAAAAGTCTGCAGTTCCTGGATGCTCCAGTTCATCCTTCTTGTAGAGGGGCACCATATTGGCTAACTCGTAACTGAACTCATTGCTCTTCTTAGAAATGAGCTTTTATTCTTAGGAACAAATCCTAGAAGAAATGCAAACGTATGTGCTGGCTATGGCTGATTCCATACATATAAATGGGCATATCTAAACATACATATACATATACACATATACATGTGCACTCATGTTTAGTTTCAGTGTTTTCAGTTCAATCAACTTATCTAAAAGAAAATGACCATCAACCTTCAGGTCCTAATGAAGTTATTCCTAGACCAGGTCCATTTCAAAACAGTGGGAATTAACATGTTCTTATTTCACTATATTTCTTCATCTGCTCGAATATTCCAATACTTGCCTATCTAGAAACTTTTATTTTCTTACAGAACATGCTGTAAGGTCTGTAATTTATTGCAGCATTATTTTCTAGACACAGTAAGTTATATTAGTCATCTCATTCACCTGTGAAAGATCATTCAGAAGGTGAAAGACCTTAGAGATATGGCAAGCATTATTCTAACAAATGGAGATGAACAGCCTAGTATAAATCATGTTTGTGGGCTGGATGAAATGTTCAGTGGTGAATCTAAACATCATTTATCAGAAGGGAAATTTTGTAAAACATCAAACTTCACTCCACAGGTAAACTTTTCAGACAACCTTTTGTACCCCATCTTATAACTGTCAGATCTATTCTTRGCCAAAACATCTTGCTGTTAATTAAATTTTTACACTAATTTTTTGCATCTTCCTCTGTATCTAATTGCAGTTTTATGTGCCTATGCCTAAAACTTCTGAGGTTTTTTCCTGTGATTATTACCATAAAAATAACAAAAGAAAATATTGCACTAGTATGAGAAACACAGGACTTGTCTGTCAGTAGCTTTGTGACTCCTGGTTTTCAGGAAAAGGTGTTATTTTGTAAAAAAACATACACACATAGAAATATCCTATATTARTAATGTAATATGTATAYTAGATGAGATTTTGAATAYKAATGCAACTCCACTGAAATAACCASTTCAGATATGCATTTAAGGACATACTTATTATCAGAAATTSAATGGTGTAATCAAAATACTACATGTCAGGGGAAAATTTATTTGTAACAGTTATATTGGTCCATATCCTATTGCCTTCAGCCTCTATATAAGTTTGTGGATATTTCTAAGATGATGTACCTTGATGCCATTTTAGTCACCATCTGGAGAATTCCCAATTACACATTAATATGTTATAAATTAAAAACAATCAGTGTTCATTTTTTTATATTCTTATTGATATACTTTAGGATGAAGTCAGAATTTAAAAAAAAATGTCAGAACAAAGTAGGGTTTTTTATTTGATGTGTTTCTTTTGGTGACAGGGCTAGCTCAGATATTTTTGTTTCATCATATTCTGTGCAGAAACAACTACAGATATTTGACTTATTTTAGGAGCATTTCAATGTCACGGCATCTGAAAAGTCTTGATGGTTGTGTGCACTGTAAAATAATTTTCTTTTACTGTGGAGACATCTAATCTTTCAGTAGGAATTTTAAGATTGAAGTCTCTCTTCGCAATCCAAATAATTGCTTTTAAATGCCTTGTTGAAGGTTTACAGGGCTGGTAGCTTAGAGTTGCTTTTTTTTTTTCTTGGGAAAAAACATCTTCCATATGGTGAAATAGGGTAAAAATGTCTTCTCTGTTTGTGTCGAATGAATTTKTTGGCAACCATGAGCTGGAGTCCTGTCAGGTATAAGTGTGATTCTCAAGTAGTTTTAGCGATGTCGAAAGATGCAATTTTAAAGATGTGGGGTTTTTATGTCTTCTGTAGGAAGGAATAGGTCAATGTTTTTGTCACACAAGACATTCTTTAGGAATAACMCAATTTTACTTAACCTACAACATGTCACCCGTTTTAAGTAGGAATGAAGAAACTTTCTTTCTTAGCCTAGGTGGAATCTACAGATGAAAAGTAGAATATAAAGGGGAGTGGGAAGAAAACCAAGAGGAACTATTCTGGAGAAAATTTTGTTTCTCACAAATGCATTTAGAAGAGTATAAGCATTAGAACTAAAGCAGTCTGATTTTCTATAGTTTCCTGGCTTGAGATTGCTTAAAGTTGATGCCCAAAAAGATGCTAACCCTTTCCCATTTGTGGGACATTTTTAAGGATTTTCTTCAATTTCCTGATGTGATACAGWCTTTCCAAGGTCCAATATGTGTGCTCATGGCCCTGGTTTTCCCTCATCTGAGATACCTTCATTTTTTCATACCAGTTTGTCAATTTGCAGAAAACTCAATGGGCTTGTTTGAGTCCTCTATCCCTTTGTTAAAGTGGACTGAAAAGAGTTGATTTTAAAAGCTTTTGGGCCAAGGAGAAAGAAGCTCTCATACAAGCACTTAAACATGGACATAAACCTCTTTTCCACAATAAATCTGGCAAGGAATCTTATTATTAATATGTGAGTTTGTAAATCAGATCCACTGCAAAATCCTGTGATCCTAACATATGTTAAGAGTGGAAGACAAGTCCTTAAGCATTGTTAATATTTACTGAACATTTAAAAATACTAAATTTTTTTTCAGTTACAAATAAATTTCTGCTTTGCTGTTTTTTTTTTTTCTGGAATCACATACTTCAGAGGATTATGAGGGGCAGACTTGAAGTTCACATCTGTAATATCTGTATCTGCTATTGAAACTTACTCATGTTTGTCATTCACTCTCCTCTAGTGCTGATGAGATCAAAGAGCCTTATTAGCTGGATTACCTTTGTCAAGCTTATTATTGGCAAAGACTGACTGTGTATTTTTGCTTTCTTGCTTTTGCTACTTGCAGAAAGCTTAGCATCATTTTGAAAGCCTTAGTAATAATACTTTGTTAAAGTAAAAGACTTCTATGTAGGGATTTGCTCTTAGAGGTTATTATGTAGTCATTCAATCACATCCCTATTGCATTTCATTTCATTTCATTTCATTTCATTTCATTTCATTTCATTTCATTTCATTTCATTTCATTTCATTTCTTTAAAAAAATATAATAGAAGAAAATATAGAATGCATTCTGCATGTTCATAGTATTAGGCTGATACTTTAAAATCCTGAAGGCCTATTTCATGATCTGTGATATATACACTACTAATTAACTTGATTCATCTGCTTTCCAAACAATCCTCCCTCAAACAGGAGAGCTTTCACTCTCCAACTTGGTTCACTAGAGTAAATGATTTCCTTACTGTTTTGTTGTGCTTCAAGCATCATAAAGTCTGCCTCCATACAGAACCTGGATTCAATGAATGCCTTCTGTTTGAAAGAGCTGAATCTTTTGTTCTTTTTTATCATTCACATACAGGCACGGAGGGGTCTCTCCCAATGAAGTAGGTTCTTCAGCACAGAGGTTTAGTTGAGATAACCTATGCATTCAAGGCTGTGCCCTTTGGAGAACTCCTTCAAACTGTCTAATGAAGCAAGAACTGGGAAAGTACTTTGTTCTTGCAGCTTCTTATCCATTCTTCAAAACCACAGTGTTTAGCAACACACTAATGAATCCGGTTTCTCTCATGGATATACAGTACTCTTCGTTACAGATGCCTTTACAAATAGTATCAATTAACCGAATATTTCAACAGCACAGGAGTGTGAGAAAATGATTTCCAATTACAGCATTGCACTTGTGCAACTGTCTATTGGATGTTGATAAGTGTTTTGAGATAACGTTTAAAGGGAAATTCTACACTGGAGAAGTATCTGTATTAAAATGGCAGCTGTTAAATGAACAGATTTTTTCTGCTGTGCTGAAGTGTAAACAAAGCCATACAAATTAATGCAGTTTGCTTTTCAGTTCCCAGCCTGAATTTTATGTATAGAAGATTTTTATGTATATAAAGTATTTCTTTACACTGTTATACATACAAGCATAAATTCATATATGCATATATGAGGAAATTACCTATTCATCATAATTTCAGACTCCCATTTAATTTTTACACTTCTTTGAATCTTCACTTTAAAGTGACCCCAARTAGAAGTAATAACACATTTAAGTGCGAGGTTAAAGACTTGGAGATTTTTAAAGTGATGTAGTTGAAATACTTTTGAAAGTAAGCAGCTTTGGCATATATGAAACAAAAGAATGGCATTATGAATCCATTTGAATGTTCTAGTGTAAACAGAAAGCATAAGGTTCTTCAGAAAAAAATTTCTTTTCTCAATGTCTGAAAAAGTTTGTGAAGAAAAACACTAGTCAAGCAAGTATATAGTGAATTAACAGCATATTGTTATCCTATACATAGTATATTAAGTAAATAGTATTACTATTAATTGATTATTTAACAYCAGGAGTTCATTTTGACCATGCATTTTTGGGGTGGGGTTACTTCAATATCAGTTCAGTGTCAGTGATACTGCTATTTTGTTCCCCATTATAAAAAGGAAAAAAGTCTGAAATATATTAAAAATTTGTAGGTGTTCGTGTACCTATGCATGTATGTGCAGCTATGCATAAACATTAGGTTTTCTCAGCAGACTGCAGCAACTTCTCTGCTATCTCTGGCTGTGGGTCAATTTGGCTATTATCCTGTTTTCCTCTTTTTCTTTCACTTCTTATCTACCACTGATATGCACGAAGATGGCTTTGAGGTGTTAATCAATAACTGTGAAATGATCAAATATATCTTGTGTGCCCAAAAGAAAATGACATACCTTAGTTACCAGGAAGGAAACATGCAGATTGTGGTGGCCTATCTAAAACAGTATCTTCTCTCTGATCATCAGAAATCTGCAGAAAGTTTACAATCCTATTTGTTTGAAGGGACAATATTTTTTTAATGACCATTAGTTCGATTATGTCTCAAGGCTTATGTAGAATTATCTCCTGTAATCCATATTCAAATGAAGATTCATAATTTTATTTTTGAGTATTAACAGGTGTTTTAATTAAATTATATCATATAGCAGGGAGGTGAGTCCTTAATGTTGTTTAGTAAAACTTAGTCAAAGTGAAAACAACACTTTTAAACATTCTGCATTATATTATAAAAATATGCAAACATATTTCTAAAGGAATACAAGAATTATGTTTCAATGTTGAAATTCCAGTCACAAGAAGACAGAAGTGCAGTACAACCCACTTCTTGTGTATCTTCTGTTTACATAGCTTCTTTGTGGACTAGCCATACAAGCATGCCCCAAAGGGAAGACAATGCATTAACTACCTAGAAAATCATTATAAAGAATCCAAATGCTGTTATCTTTCCCAGCATTGCTTCTGAAACTTTCTTTGTGAGTGTTATACAAAGACAGCAAGGCTTTAAAAATCCTTTTTCAATTTCTCAGACTGCTTTATAAACCATTTTAAGATTTGCCCACACCTAAACAGTTCATCACTTACAGAAATAGAAACGTCTGAAGTAAACATAATCCTCTGTGATTGGATGTAGATATTCTACTTTAAAACTTTCCAGACTAGAGAAGGATTTATTTATTTGTTTTGAGAGGYGGGAATAATTCCCACTCAAAAAGCAAAATAGCTTATATTTTTACAGGACATCTTTATGTCAGTAGATGGTTGTCTGTTTTCCCAGGAGTAACGTGTGTTTTCCCCATCACTGGATTGTTACAACCCCACATGTAGGAGTACTTTCTAGCAGTATACTTTAGGCCAGAAAKATATTTATTGCTCAACACTCCCATGCAATTTTGTTACCTGCCTGCCATGCACATTTAGAGGACCATTAAAATTCTTTTACAATACAGTTTAAGAGCTCCTGATATGTTAACCTTCACCCTGTTGAATAATAATAATTAATTCCTACTCTTTGTTTCCCACTTCTTAGCTATCTTCTGATCCGTGACTGTTTTTTGCTTCTCAGCAAATGAGCTTGATTTCTCAAAAAAGTCTCAGGGGAAACTAGTCATCTTTAGAAAGTTTATATCAGTTATTAATGCTGTTTTTTATTTCTGAGTGTCTGAAAAATTAACRTGCAGAAACTTTTTGAGAAGGTAAAAATTCTGGTATTATTCTTCCTCTAGCATGATGAACAAAGCAAAAATAAACCCAAAAACGATAAAGCATTACCTCAGCACCAGTATAACGTCACGGGGGRTTTCACTTTCTGCACTTTCTAAAGTATAAAAACACCCCTGGAAGACCATGGAATAGATAAGGAGCTGTATTTTAATTTTCTCCTTTTCTTGGGTCTTTATATAAAACCCTTGTCTTTGTATATGTATTCTTGCCTCTGTTGTAGGACTGGATTTAGGTGACTTGATAAATATTCTTCAAACTCCTTAAACTGTAAATGAAGAATTAATCCTCCTTGAGGAAYGCTGTTTCCTTCTTTATGATAGTGAACTGTAGACAATGACTGCATAAGCCTCAACATAATGTCATGGTAGAAATGTTGGCCTATGAACTTGAAAAGGTTTATGTTCTATTTTCAAGCACCTCAGTGGTTAGATTTTTAKTTGACTGAGCCACTGAAGATCTGATTAATCTTTTTAAACCTTATATAAAACATAGATATTTTTGAAATAGTAATCCAGATTCTCTTTGCAACTTATAGGGGGAAAAAAGAAAAAAAAAAAGAAAAGGATGTTTTGAAAGAATTCTTAATTTCATTTAAAAGTAAACATTTATAATACATTTCAAAAATCACGCCATAGAGAACATYTACCTCTTCATTTTCTTTGGCTGCAGTAGAGGCTCAGAGAGCTAGATTAGATATAGTTATTTATATAGTGGATCTCTAGAAATATAGCAAATCAAAACCATGCTAGAAGAATTGAATAAKGAGGACTGGGCAAATCATGGCACAATTCTGAGAAAACAGATCTGTGTATAAGAAAATGAAGCTTATGTTTCTTAAAGTCAATTTGCATTTTGAAACAATCATCAAAAAGTATTTAATTATGGAATACAAGATATGCGTGYACTCAATTTTCTGTATGCAACATAAAGCAAAGTAACAAAAAAAGTAGTAAATTTGAATTGTCAGTTGTTACATGAAGTGCATTTAAGTTATTACTCTCTGTTCCAAATATTTTCAGTTCTCACATTAAAAGATGTTACTGTCAGAGAAAATAAGCTTTATTTATCACACAGTAAGTTTACATATTTCATTCTTAGTATGAGATGTTCATTCATTACCATGTATTTTAAGGAGATTGTTTCAGAGAAAAACTCTGTGCACACAAACTGATAAAACACTCTCTCTCTCTACAGAAGGGCTGAGGGAAGTTTGTACACCTTTCCATCCAATAATTCAGTTAATTTTCTGTAGCCACTTGCTGGAACTCAGATCGGAATTTTCAATTTTCTTTTTTTTCTGATAATTGCAAAATTTATTCTTCAGTTTTGTTTTAATATTTTTCTTATATCATATTTTATGACCRTCACATTCTAGTGCTCCTTGTACCACTATTGATTAGGCAGTGAGTTGTACAAAATGTCAAAACATCAGAAATGTTATTCTGCCCTGTTGATAATACTTTGAGTGATTTTGAGCACAAACTTCACTGAAAGCCTGTAATCATGTCACTGAGTCATAGCTTGAGTGTTCTTTTAACATTCTGGRTAACATCAATATGTAAAATCATGACACCAGGTTTTTTGTTAATTGCTTTATTTTTTTTTAATTTTCTGAGCTTTTATCAAGCTACCAAATATTTTTGTTAAGTAAGTGTGTTGAAATATGGTTCAGGTTGTCAGTTATATCACCTCTGTCTGCAAATGTGAGTCACCTGGTCCAAGTTGGGAATCAAAGCTTCTTCTTCTGCCTGTGGAGACAGATATTACTTCCCAACCTATATTCAGCCCAACTATCTTAAGCACTGTGATTGGATGGGGGGAACCTTTCACCTGGAAATGATTCTCTTGCTGTTGATGACAGGCTCTAGATRGATAGCTCYGACTTAAGGAAATAACATTGTTGATCCTCATTCCCTTAAATTATTTAAACTGTRCTTTAAACAAATGATATATTGTTTGTTACTTTCTCATATCTTTTTCTGCYCAGTTATTTCATTTTTTCAAATGGACAAATTCTTTACAAACAGGTCTATCTTCCTGATATCTATGCAATTCATCTCAAKTAAGCTACATTAATCAACAGAAGCATTACACAAATTATAAAACATATATTTGAAAAATAATATTTTAGACCAAACTTTGCATTACAGTACTAATTGGATTTTAACTATCATTACTTTCTATTTTACTTAATTTTTTTAGTCAATATAGTTTTCATCATGATTTTCMTCATCTCTTTGCTCAGTTGAAGATWAATGTTTAATAAAACAGAACAAAGTGAAATTGTACTAAGGAACAGTTAACATAAATTTTCAGTGGCCATCTTAGAAGTGCAGCACTCAAAAATATAATAGTGTTATATCATTTAAGAAAAGGTATTGGACTTTTCTATTTCTTATGACATTTCACAATACTAGTGTTAAGTGATTTCTCCAAAAATACATGTTTGGACAAAAGCAATTAAAGTGTGGACATTTTGAGTTATTCTGATACTYGAAACTAAAAATTGTCTGCATTATTACTTCTCATCCATCAATTGTTTCATTTGCAGTGACCTTAAAGTTACTCCGGCATAGCCACCTTGAAGGTGAATTCTAAAACTTTGATTAGCAGCCTGCGGAGTTTTTTCTTTTTTCTCTCTGCTACTCTTTTGGCAAGTAAACTAGCACAGAGACTATTCTTTCAGATGTTGCTAGAAGAATCTGGCAGGGATTTTATTCTTTAATGAAAGGTAACATCACTGAAGGGTAGAAAGGAAACAAACTAGGAAAAATAGATGCTTGATTTCTTTAGAAAACAACATCCAGATCAATTTTAAAGTATAAAAAAAATTAGAATAGCAAAGTCTGAGTAATGTGTTTAACTTTCTTCAAATCATATTACAAGTTAATTTTCTATTTCTTGTCAATTTCTAATTTTTCTGTCCAAATGTAATTCAAACGCCAAGCATTTACTTATTTCC